>CAUYQG010049921.1:0-14467 GCA_963574415.1 Tarsius wallacei | reverse complement strand
TTTAGTAAGTAAATTAGAGAGAAAGAGAGGGAAAGATATTCACCTCCCCAAGGTAGGGGAAGGGACCAAAGCTTAGGAAAACAATGGTGGCCATAGCTCAAAGAGCCACTTGGCCAGACCAGAGCTTAGCAAAGCAATGGCCCTTTTGTTTTTTGTTTGTTTGTTTGTTTGTTTGTTTATTTGTTTGAGTTGGAGTCTCACTCTGTCGCCCAGACTGGAGTGCAGTGGCCGCTCCCGGCCACCACAGCCTTGATCTGCTGGGCTCCGGCGATCCTTCCGCCTCAGCCTTCCAAGTAGTGGGAACTACAGGCGCGCGCTACCACGCCCGGCTGATTTTTTGATTTATTATAGAGATGAGGTCTCGCTTGCCCAGGCGGGTCTCGAACCCGCGGGCTCAGGCAATCCACTCACCTCAGCCTCCCAAAGGCGTGGGATTACAGGCTGAGCCATCGAGCCCGGCTGGCCCTTTTGTTTTTTTGTTTGTTTGTTTGTTTGTTTTTCGAGTTGGAGTCTCACTCTGTCACCCAGACTGGAGTGCAGTGGCCTTGACCTGCTGGGCTCCCGCGATCCTTCCGCCTCAGCCTTCCAAGTAGCTGGAACTACAGGTGCGCATTATCACGCCTGGCTAATTTCTGATTTATTGTAGAGATGAGTCTCGCCAAGTTGCCCAGGCGGGTCTCGAACCCGCAGGCTCAGGCAATCCATTCACCTCAGCCTCCCAAGGTGCGGGATTACAGGCTGAGCCACCAAGCCCAGCTGGCCCTTTTGTTTTTTGTTTCTGTTTTTTTTTTGAGTTAGTCTCACTCTGTCGCCCAGGCTAGAGTGCAGTGGCATGATCATGGCTCACCACAGCCTCAACTTTCCAAGCTTAGGTGATCCTCCCACCTCAGCCTCCTGAGTACCTGGGACTACAGGTATATGCCACCACTCCTGGTTAATTTTTGTATTTTATCTTTTTTTGTAGAGACAAGGTCTCACTATGTTGCCCAAGGCTGATATTGAATTCCTGGGCTAAAGCGGTCCTGCCTTGGCCTCCCAAAGTGCTTGGATAACAGATGTGAGCCACCATACCCAGCCTCTCTCCATTCTTAAATGTTAGCAGTGATCTGTTTCTAAACATTGCCATGCCAAGCAAAGCACCTTTAGGACAGCATTCTGCTGATGACCGCATGTTGAAAGTTTCTGGCATGTATCACGGATGGTTGAAAAGTAATTATTGTCATGTCATGAATCGCTTTTCCCAGATCCCTGGCAGTCTCTCTCCCCCTCTCCCAGTGGATATTGCTGGGGTTTCTATTTACGAGATGCTTCACGTTACAGAGGGTCTCATGGCAATTTGCACTGACATTTCTTCCAGATCCACACCAGCATATGACACTGTTGCTGTCATGACTCTCCGTGATCCCAGAAGGCCGTGTCTCCATCCATAAAACACTAAGTGCCAGCAATTTCCTTCAAGCCTCCCAGCATCCTGCCGGACAGCAGGAAAGTAGAAAGCCATCCACGGCAGACACGCGCAAGTGTGCTGGCCGGGCCTTCCCCTCCTCGTGTGCCAAGTGCAAGTGCATCTCTGCTCTGAGAAGGGCCTGCCTGCAGTTGTCCGTCCTTCCACATCAAAGCTGAGAGGCCTCTTACCGTTGGACGGAAGTCTTGGCTGGGCTCTGGCCAGGGAAGCGTCCTTCTAAGTGTGATCGCAGTTTATTATCAGGTTGTTAAGTCAATGGAGTGGGTCATGGCAGTGTTTTATAAACAAAATAGGATAGAATGGACTAGATGCTAGATTCGGTCGTACATAGAAAAGGCAGACATGCATTCATAGCACGTGTGTCTAAGGGCCGTGTGTGTGTGCATGTATCCGTGTGAGTGCTACATCTCTTTAAACATTTCTTCCATGATTCATGACCAAAAAAAGTCTGAAAGTTCACTGTTGTAAAACAACAAACTCTCAGAAATATTGTGGATTCATTTTTAGCCAGAAATCATCTTCCATCTCAGTTTGGGGTGGGATGATAACGTCCCAAGCAAAGAAAGTCAAACTGCTGTCGCCTGGTGGTAACGTAATGATATGCAGCGTTAACTACAGTGATGACGGCAGCTGGTGCTGGTTAAACTCGCACACCACGTCAGGCACGGTTCACAGCCCTGCCTGTGTCACGAAGACCCTCACCCCTGTAACGACCCCCTACAGGAGGCACTGAGAGAACAGCCAAGTTGAATAACACACCCAAAGACACACAGCCGGGGGGAGTCCAGCCTGGACTTGAACCCAGAAAACCCAGCTCCAAAGCCCGTGCCCACAGGCCAAGCCACCTCCACGGCAAGCCCCGCCTGCAGCCTCATCCACATTCTCCAGCTAACTCAGTCTATTAAAATCTCATCTTTCAACCAACGCTTGCTTCTGGTTGCCTTGAATAATTAAAGCTGCCGTTGCTTTTGTGACGGCAAGGGACCCCATTCCCAGGTACTTATGCATGTTCTCACTCGATGGGAAGGAGAGTTAATACCACCCTGGAGGCTCTTACTCCAAGGTGGCACTCCCTGGTGCTGAGGAAAGTGAGTGCCCGGGCTGGGGCGGGACAGAGCAGCTCGACCCCACAGGTGTGTGGCCAAGGAATGAGGGCTTCGGTTCTAGAAAGAGTATGCAAAGGCCCTCAGAACAGAAGGATTTGACGTGCACATGTGGGTGTTGGTGGTATTTCCCAGCACAGACGGAAAGATGGTATGGATACCACGTACCACCTCTTGCTGAAAGCGTTTCTAGCATCCTCTCCTGAGCACGCTGCACCTGCCAAGAAACAGGACTGAAAGGCCTTCCAGCATGGATGCCGCAAATCTGCTGGCCCCGACTCACGCAGCCTGCTTTCCAGAAGGCCATCTCGGCCGCCCTCAGGACCTGCACCTTCTTAGTCTTCACACAGTTCTAACCAGTCAGCTGGTTTAGGTTTCAAATGCATAGCTGACTCCAAGCAGGCAGACAGGATCGCAGAAAACAGACATACGGAAACCTGTTCACAAAGAAGCAAAAGGTAACACCGATGGCCGTGTTTATTGAGCACTTGCTGTGTGCTGGCCATTGTGCCAAGGGCGTTACTTTTGTGTCCTTGTTTAATGTTCACAAATTCAGAAAGGAGCGTGATGAGTCCCCCACTTCACAGGTGAGGAAACTGGGCTCAGAACCTTGTCCAAGGTCACACAGGGTCTAAGCTCTGGGGCTCTAAGTTTTCCACTCATCACCACAATGTCATGGCACTCACTCACAGCATAGGAAAACCGTGGCATGAATTCACAAGTACACAAAAGGCAGACGCCCAGAACCATTCAACACGGAACGCAGACCTCTCTGTTTTGTCTGTTGCTAGAGTCACAGCGTGTCATGTGTCATGGGGGACACAGTACATACTGAGTAGATGTTTGATAAATGAAATACAGATCACGTTTTACGATCCCTCACAGCCCCCTGGTGTTCCTGTGCCATGGACACATCAGCAACCCTGTTTTCTTCAACCAGAGTTTTCAAAGCTATCCGGGCAGTATAGGCAAACAACATTCCTAACAAAAATAATCCACACGTAATGGATAGATTCCTCGAAAGACACAAATGACCAGAATTCACTACAGCAGAAATAACTAACTTGAATAGTTATTTAATTTGTAGTTAAAGATTCACATCAAGGACACTTTAAAGATAGCTTCACTGGGGAATTCTAACAAATATTTAAGGAGAAAATAAGACCAATTCTGCACAAACTCTTCCAAAAGACTAAAGAAAACAATACTACTCAATTCACAGCTAAGGGCAGTGGTACTGTGATGTCAGAACCAGACAGACATCACAGGAAAACTACAGGTCAACATGATTCATAAGCATTAACACAAAAACTATAGACACAGTTTTGACGGCTTGGATTAGACAATATATAATAATATATTGAGTTCAGCATACACACACACACACACACACACACACACACACACACAAATCTTAGCCAAATAGAGTTTATCCCAGGAAAGCAAAAGTTTGGTTTAACATTTGAAAAATCAATTCATGTAATTCATTATACAAACTAAAATAGAAAAATTCTGAGGCTGTTTAACTAGACACACAGAAAAATGCATTTGAGAAATCACAACACCCGTAACTAACAACTCTCTGCAAAGTGTTAACAGAAAGATGCTTCCTCCATGGATACAGACCATCTGTGTAAAAGCCTTCAGTTGACAGATTTACAGGTAAAAGATGGACTCCTCTCCCATGATTGGAAACACGGCAAGGATATCCACTCTTGCTACTTTTGTTTAAAATGTTCCTGAGGCTTAAGCCAATGCAATATGACAGAAATAAGAAATAAAAGGCATTTAGATTGGAAAAGGATGAGCTTTGAAGATGATCCTTATTTGTAGACAACATGATTGGCTCTGTGGGATCCAATAGCACTGACAAAAAAGCTACAAAGAACTACTAATGAATTTGGCAAAGTGGTGGGACAGGAGAGCAACAGGAAAAAGTGACTGTATCTCTACATCCCAGCAACAAACCAATAATTAAGAGTAAAAAATGCAGATTGAAATAGTCTTAAAAGTATTCAGTACCTATGACTGCATCTGACAAAAGCTGTAAAATATTTACAAATTGAAAACTGCAAAATATTGCTGAGAACAATTACAAAAGACCCAAATAAGTGATGAGATATTTTGTGTTTATGAGTCGGAAAAATCTATACTATTAAAATGTTCATTTTCCATAAATTGATCTGTAGATTCAACACAAACCAATCAAAATACAAGTATACTTTTTTGTAGAAATCAACTAATCCTAAAAATTCATACTAAAAGACAAAGGATGTAGAATAGACCAAAAAAAATTAAAAAGAAGAACAAGGTTGGACAACTACGATTATTTTATTTTAAAGCTTACTTTAAAGCTGCAATAATCAAGATAATAAGGTACTGGCATCAGGATAGACAAATAGTTCACTGAAAAGGAATAGAAAGTCCATAAATAGACCCACAAATGAATTAACAACTGATTTTTTTAAAAAACATCTGAGACAGGGTCTGACTATGCTCAGACTGGCCTCAAACTCCTGGGTTCCAGTGATCCTCCTGTTTCAGCCTCTCAGGTAGTTGAGGTAACAGGCGTACACCACCAAACTCGGCTACAGCTGATTTTTAACAAAGGAACAAAGAGAATTTAATGGAGAAAGAATCCTCTTTTCCAAAAATTGGTGATTAAAAAAAAAATCAAATACCAATATGCAACAAATGAGTTTCAACTCCAACTTCACATCATATGCAAAGATTACCTCAAAGTGGATCATAAACATGTGACTTTGGGTTAAGCAAAGATTTTTCTTTAGATCTGAACCAAAGTACAATATGTCAGAACAATTGGCAAATTGGACTTCATGATCCAAGCTTCTGCTCTTTGAGAGACACCATTAAGAGAATGACGGTAAAAGCAAACGACTGGGAACAGATATTTGCAAATAATATAGCTGACCAAAGAGAGTACACTTGACAAGCAACTCTGTGGACTCCAAAGAGATAAGCTACCCAGTGAGAACATGAACAGAGATCTGAAGAACCTCCCCAGAGAAGACCTGCAGATGGCAAGTCAGTGTGTGTTAGAACTACAACACCGCTCGTCACTAGAAAAGTGCAAATGCAAGTGAAAACGTAATAGCGCCACGCCGCACCCTCAAACCAGCCCTGGGCACATGAGCATTCACCAGGCTGTGGGTGAACTGGCACACTCACGCCCTGCCAGTGGGAATGTAAAACCGCCCAGCCACTTCAGAACACAGCCCGGCGATGAACCAGATTAAATTATATTTGTGTGAATTAACAATCTTAGAGTTTCTTCTTTGTTGTTGTTTCGGTTTTCTGAGACTGGGTCTCACGCTGTCACCCAAACTGGAGTACAGTGGCGTGATCACAGTTCACTGCAGCCTTGAACTTCTGGGCTCAAGTGATCCTCCCTCCTCAGCCTCCTGAGTAGCTGGAACTACGGGCATGCATCACCATGCTAGGCTAATTATATTTTATTTTGTAGAGATGGGGTTCATTATGTTGCCCAGGTTGATCTCAAACTCCCAGCCTCAAGTGATCCTCTTGCCTTAGCGTCCAAAAGCACTGGGATTACAGGCGTGAGCTACTGTGTCCAGTCACGTTTCTTAAAGTGTTAAACATACACCTACCTATAATCCATCCATTTCACTCCCAGGATTTTTACCCAAGAGAAACTACATATTCATACAAAGTCTTGTAGGTGAATGTTTATAGTAGCTTTATTTGTAACAGTAAAAAAACGAAAAATAATTCAAAAGTCCATCTCCAAGTGAAAATTTAAACACATGTTTTATTCATACGATGGAATATGGCTCAGCAAGAAGAAGGAATGGTTCACGCAAACACCACAGGTGAGTCTTAGATAAACGTGCCGAGTGGAAGGCCCAGCCCATACACTGTGGCTCCTCTTACATCAACTACAGAAAATGTACCATCTATAGGGACAGGGGGCAGATTGACGGTTTGACTTTTGGTGAAATTTGGCTTTGGTGAAATTTTTTTAGAGATTCACCCATTTCACGATGGGTGATATACGAGCACAGCTGCCTACGCTGCACTGAGAATTCAGCCATTTTTGACCAAAAAAGGCACGAACCCCGTGTCCTACCCTCCCTATTCACCCCATCTTACCCCCAGCAACTTTTTTGTTTGTTTGTTTCCCCAGATGAAAGAAGTCCTCAAAGAGAAACATTTTGCAGATGCGGAAGAGGTGAAACAAAAATCGGCAGAAGCATTGAAAGGCATCAACACTGACTGAGCAGTGGGAAAAGGGTCTCCATAGGTGCATTGCATCCAACAGAGAAGACTTTGAAGGTGACTGAAGTTTAAACATGTCAGAATAACTACACAGTTTTTATAAATAAATTCCAGTTTGTGGGGGTCCGCTCTCGTAAAGTCAATTTTTAAAGGACTGAGACCCCATGGGGAGCACTAGCTTACAATGGTTCACCTGAGGACTCATTTAACTGCCGACTCAGAGGTCCACCGAGCTGTTCCAATGCTGTCTCTTCTCCTTCAAGTCCAGGGATGACAGCAGCTTCCTGCCAGACCCTAGTCTCATCACTGTTCCTTACTGGCTCTCTCTCTCTCTCTTTTTTTTTTTTTTCAGTTGGAGTCTCACTCTTTAGCCCAGGCTAGAGTGCAGTGGTACACTCACGGCCACCGCAGCCTTGACCTGCTGGTTTTAAGCGATATTTCCACCTCAGCCTTCCAAGTAGCTGAAACTGCAGGTATGCACTACCACACCCGGCCATCTTACTGGCTCTCTTAACCCTGCCCACACCTCTAGGAAGTGTCCCTTACAACCGCTTCAATGTCCCAGCTGAGAGCACCCCTGGTTCTTGCTGGGCCCCCGATGGAGCTGTTCTGTGCAGGGTCACACTCGACCTATGGTGGGCGTACACAATTGAGGGAGTGCCATGTCCACGAGTCAGTGTTTGGTCAATCATCAGGGTGAATTCCCCATATGACCCAACCGACCAGAAGGACCCTCGATGAACACCAAGATGGTGAACTAAACTGGACTGGTCCACACCACCAGAACTCTTGCCTGTGTGAAACTGGACAAACCCTGTCAACATCCCAAGAGCCATGCGTGGCTCAGTCGCTCCAGAGGGTTGGGAGGCAGTCGTTAAGACCAGAAGCATGCAGCTGGCGCACATGATTCTATCTCCTCCTTCTTGTGGGATCGGCAGCCTCTGGGTTGTAGTGCATCCATCATGTTGAGCAGCAAACTATGTCCACGGATTAAAAATTAATTTACTGCCCAGCCAGCTTCCAGCTTGATGCCTTAATTGAGTTTGTTATTCCAGTGGAGCTGAGCTCCGAGGCATGATTCAGCCCAGTCTAGGGACCTCTGTGTTTGGGGAGCAGTTTCAGAGCTCTGTAATGCAATTATCTCCCAGCACACATAGAATGTTTATCTCCAGAGCCACTCTGCAATCATCCTGGGTCCTTTGTGTATATGTAACTAGGAATGGGGTTATCAATCTGCGTCTTGTCTCAAGAGAGAAAGCGGGGGAGAACCTGACCCTATTGCTGAGAAAGATACTCTTTGGAGACACACATTAATTAATTTAATTGAGCAGCTACTGTATGGCCATATGCAAATGAGTGTGACATAATCCCTGCAGAAGCTTTCAGCACTCCTTTTAGCTAAATGAAATTTCAATGAGAAGGGATAAAGAGAAGCTCTTTACAGACCCCCCTGCGGCCTCTGGCCAAGAAAGCTCTCCAGAGAGTTCTTTCTTTCTTTAAGATATATTTATCTAGCACTAACTTGAACGTGACACAACATGGGCCCTTATAAGCACAGAGTCTTCCTCGAGCTGGTTCCCACTGCATTCCCATTTTGCAATTGAGGGAATAGGGACTCCCTTTCCTGTCTCTCTCAACCACCTAACCTACCTTCCTCGTTCAGCCCTGAGGTCCCCAAGACACATTCAGCGTCATGAGCCAGGGCTGACACACCCTTTGGAGCTAGGAGACTGTGTCCCTGAGTGCCCTCTTTCCATTCCGGAGAGGTTCCTCCTGCCCAAGGATGGCACGTGTCCCAGAAGCAAGGCCACTGTCGCACGGCAGAGCCAGTGTGCTTCCTCGGGACTGAGGGTGGCACGCCTCTCCTCTCCTCTGAGCGAGACGTGCCCCCTCCTCATAAGCCCTCGGCAGGGCAGCCACTGATTACTTTTGTTTTACATTTTGGTAGCAAACGCATACTCTGACCATTGCCTTCGGTGTGTGTGAGCAATAGGCATTGCAGAATTGAACAAACAGGCGCAGACAGACACGGAAGAGGAGAAGGAGTAGGCAGGTGGGCATGTGGCATCCCGTGCTGATAAATTATGGTAAGAACTCGCGTCAGTTTTTAATGGGATTTGGTGAACTTTCAGCACAAATGGAGAAGTGTCTTGGCAGCTCAGAATGGCACCGTCACAATGATACGTTTCACCTGTGAGGATTTGAGGCTCACCCCGCCAGTGGTCTGTCAGGAGCAATTGACACCCTTAAAAAGAAGAAACACATATTTTCTCGTTTACAAAGATGAGGTTTTCTGTCGTGGCATTATTTGGTGAAACAATACAGTTTCCACTTGTCTATCTTGTAACTTTAAGACCAAATCGGACACCATATTTCATATTCAGGATATATCAAGAAATCTCACAAATAAAAAAGAAACAGGCAAAAGATAAACGCAACTTACTAATAAACACATGGAAATGTCTGACCTTACTAGCTGTGGAGGGTGTGCAGATTTAAATAGCAAGGCCCCATCAGATGTGCAAAGTTTACAGATCTGCCCACACTGAGCTCTAACAAGGCAGGAGGCCCGTCCACTCCCACGAGGCTGCCAGGGGCATCTGTCAATTGGCCCACCTGCTGGAGGGACCCGCGGCACCCATTGAACGAGAAGCAACACGACCTGTAACCCCCGTGATTTCAACCGGCTCACAGACGTGCCCAGGAGGTGAGCGTGAGAATGTTCATCCCGGGAAAATGGCAAAAACCCAAGAGAGACACAGATAAGAGACATGCGTCAGCAACGGGCACACCTTAGAAGCAGAATGCAGGTCAGGCTGGATGACACAGAGGCACATGCCCGCTGGGGTATGTTCATGACAAAATCCCCAGAAAAGCAGTGTGTACTTTCTGCAGGTGGACAGGGGGGTGTATGGGGGCTCAGACACGTGTGCAGTCATGACAACACTTTGGTCAATGCCCGGCCGCATGTAGGACGGCGTTCCACAAGACCGCAGTGGAGCCAAGAAGGTCCCATCGCCCAGTGCTATCATAGCCATCGTGACATGACGTCTGTGGTGATGCTGCTGTGAGCAAACCTACTACTGCCTGGCCAGTTGGATCAAAGTGCAACCAGGCAGTCACATCCAGTGCACAATGCTTGATAAACACAAGGATGGCCATGTTGCTGCTTTCTGGGTTTGCTCTACATTTTATTGTTATTTTAGAGTACAGACCTTCTACTTATTTAAAAAAAAAAAAAGTTAACTGCAGAGCAGCCCAGACAGGTCCTTTGGGAGACATTCCAGTAGATAGTATCATTATCCTAGGCTCTCCGCATGTCATGCACCTGGAGACCTTCCAGGGACACGGGTGGAAGAGGCTGAAGGCAGTGATGTTGACGACCCTGACCCTGTGGAGGCCTCGGCTAGAGTGTGTGTGGCTTAGTTTTTATCAAAAAAGCTGAAAAAGCTTTAAAAAATTAAATAGAACAAAGCTTACGGAATAAGGATATAAAGAACAAATATTTGTGTACATGCGTACAATGTTTTAAGCTAAGTTATTACAATAGGGCCAAGCAGTTAGAAAATTAAAACATGAAAGGTAAAAAAAACTACAATAGTTGAGGGTTAAGTTATTATTGACGGCAGAAAAGCATTTGTGTACATTTTCTAATAAATAGTGTAGGCTCCTCAGTGCTGCCCAGGCATGTCGTGTTTATGCGTCTACGGTGGTGCACAGTGACATCCTCGAACGCCACCCTCACTCTTGACTCACCGGAGCATCGTCTGTCCGGTAAGCTCCATGCATGGCAAGTGTCCTAGATGGGGGGGCCGCTTTTTATCTTTCATGCTGTATTTTTACTGTCCGTTTTCTATGCTGAGCTATGTTTAGACACACAAATTCTTGCCATGGTGTTAACACTCCCTACAGCATTCAGCATAGTCGCATACTGTGCCAGTGCTTAGCCCGGGAACAGTTGGCTACACCACACAGCGCTGGTGAGCAGCACCCAGGTATGCGTCAATGGACTCTGTGATGTCCACACGATGACAAAAATCACCTGCTGTTGCCTACAATGCATTTCTCAGGACGTGCCCCTGTTGTTAAGGGACGTGTGACTGCAAAGGATATTTAAAAACAACTTGGAAAGACACGTCATGTCCTAATAAAGTCATGGAGACTTGTGGGAAGTAGGCTGGGGGCTGGGGTAGAGTCCGTAAGTTAAAGAATGGAGTTTTATTGGCAACGCCTGATTTATGTTTAAAGGTGATCTGGTCTCGTCAATAAATCAGTGACAAGAAGGAAGTCATGTTTTCACCTAAGAGAGGCTAGAAAGACGTGGCGGCCAACAGCCTGCATGAAATGTGACGTGAGGCCGGGTTCAGTGGCTCAGCCTGTAATCCCAGTGCTTTGGGAGGCTGAGGTGAATGGATTACCTGAGCCCGCGGGTTCGAGACCCGCCCAGACAACTTGGCAAGACCTCATCTCTAGAATAAACTAAAAATTAGCCAGTCGTGGTAGCGCGTGCCTGTAGTTCCAGCTACTTGGAAGGCTGAGGAGGAAGGATTGCCAGAGCCCGGCAGGTTGAGGCTGCGGTGGCTGGGAACGTGCCACTGCACTCCAGTCTGGGCAATGGAGTGAGACTCCAACTCAAAAAAAAAAAAAAAAAGTAATGTGACGTGATCCTGGCTCAATAAAAATAACAAGGTCAACTGGGCGTGTGGCTCTTGCCTGTAATCCCAGGACTTTGGGAGGCCAAGGCAGAATTGTTTGAGTCCTGGAGTCCAAGACCAACCTGGGCAACATAGTGAGACGCTATCTCTACAAAAAATAAAACAATTAGCCAAGTGTGGTGGTTGTGTGCCTGTCATCCCAGTTACTCAGGAGGCTGAGGTGGGAGGATCGCTTGAGTCCAGGAGGTTGAAGCAGCAGTGAGCCGTGAACATGCCACTGCACTTCAGCCTGGGTAACAGAGCAAGACCCTAACTCCAAATAATAATAATAACAAGGTTAAAAAAATATCCTGGAAACCACTGAAAAATTTTGAATATGGGGTAAATATTAGATGATATTAGGGAACTATTGTTAATTTTTAGGCATGATAAAGGCATTGTGGTTATGCAGGAAGTACTTTTTTTTTTTTGATAGAAAGAAGTTTATTTCTGAGTTCGAATCCAGGGAGCAGAGCTGGACTCAAGGACTTTCTAAAATGATTCTGCTCACCACCTCTCACCCAGGCTTTTAAAGTTCACTATTATAGTCCAGAGTCAGAAGTACTTATTTTTAAACGATGAATGATAAAGTATTTAGGAGTGAAGTGGCAGATGTCTGTAACTTTGAAATAACTCAGTAAAAAAATAGATGACGATGATGACAGACAGGCAGGCAGCAAACATGATGTCATCTTAAAAGCCCAAGCCTGAGAATTGTGTATGAGAGGGTTCCTCCACCATTCTTTCAATATCTCAGCATGTTTGAAATTTTTCATAAGTAAAAGTTAAAAAAGAAAGGTTACTGTGTAACTTCTGAAAGTATAAGCAATAACTCTAGCAAAGACACTAACATATTGGCCCTGCCTGAGAGTCTGTGTAATGGGTATTGCACAAGGGTGTTATTTTCTTCTCTGTACTTTTCTTTAAAAATAAAAATCCCCCCCCCTCAAAATAAAAATAACCATAAGAACACTACATTCTTGGGATGACAACCCTTTCCCTGTTAATCTACTGCTAACGGCCGGGCTAAGCCACAGAAACGGCAGTAATTCCCAGAGACGGATAAGCACGGAGCATCCACATGCTTCCTGCCCCACTTGAGAAGGTGGGTCGTCAGAGTCTGTTGGGGAGGCAGAAGCTGAACAGACACTTTCCAAAAACTGTTAAGTGGAGCATCACTCGGGATTCTCCTTTTGTGGCGAAACTCACAGTTTCCAAGCCTTATCCGGAAGTCTGCGCTTCATGACGTGTAAACTTTCAAAGCAAGCTACAGACCATGAACTTGAGATAGTCTAGCACCCCCTTTTCATTCTCTAAATATGGCCAGGTCAGGTGTGGGGACTCTCACTCCTAACCCCAGCACTTTGGGAGACCAAGATGGGAAGATCACTCAAGGCCAGGAGTTCAAGATCAGCCTGGGCAACATAGCAAGACCTTGACTCTAAAAACAATTTAAAAATTAGCTGGACATGGTGGTGCATACCTGTAGTCCCAGCTACTCGGGAGGCAGAAGTAAGAGGATCACCCGAGCCCAGGAGTTAGAGGCTTCAGTGAGCTGTGATCACACCACTGCACTCCAGCCTGGGCAACAGAAGGAGACTATCTCCCCAAGTAAATAAATAAGATCTATGCAAAGACCTTTTCCCTGGTGCTAGAACCTGGCTTTTGCTTAAACGAAGTCAAAAATAAATCAGGCAAAATGTTCCAAGGCTATAACAAATAGTCCAACTGCCCATGACAAACTATTCAGATTTCTTAATGTAAACACACAGCCTGCCCTAGCTGGGAGCCCAGACCCAGGTTAAATCCTGTGAGGAGCATGTACAGGGCATTTGACCACAGACCCTGAGTGTCGGGAAAACTCTCACTGGGCATGCCATGATGTTCCCTCCAGGGAAAGAAAGCCCCACCGAGGGCTGGTGTGCTCAGATCACAGTCCCAACCTGGCCTGCAGAAGGGTCTGCTGGAAAGCTCTCACCCCCAGCCCAGGAATGCATGCTGACACACATATTGTCTCAATGCCGACAGCTTTCCTGGCTTCACACATCCCAGGAGAATGTGCCCTGCGTGTCAAACTCTGGGACTGGCCTTCCTTCTGCCTTGGTTTCAGGGCAGGAAAAGGAACAAGTCCAACAAAAAGGGCCCCCCAGAAACCCCTGTGGTTTCTACGGTGAATGAGCGAGGATCTCAACCCACAGATTAGTAACACTAGATACGACAGGACAGTGAAACCAGATGGGGCAGGACAACGGGAAACCAAGACCTCAGGATGAGAGGATGACGGCAGAGTGACCACACCTACATTCTGTGGCCACGACCCCGTCCCACACCAACGCAACCCTGCCCAGAACACATGGTGTTCGGTCACCTGCCAAGTGCAAGCAGCCTCCCGGCTCCACAGAGTCTCTGGTCACTTCAGGGATGTTCCAAGCTCCCAGGGCCCAAGAAGCCTCCCAGTCCAGACACCTGCCCTCCTGTGGGTTCTGCCGCTCACCCTGGTCTCTTTGGGGGGGGTGAACAGGCTGCCCAAGGCCCAGAAGCTTATGAAGATGGGAGCCCCTCGCTGAGGGAGGGAAGAGGTGTCTGGGGTGGAAGCCTCAGGTCCCGCAGGGGAGGAGAGCCCTACCACCCCCAGGCCACCATCCTTGGCAGGGCTCTGGTTCATGGGTTCTGGGCTTTCATCATGTGCAACATGACACATGGACGTGTTTCTACATGTGAAATGGTGAACTTTTGCCAATTGACATGTGACTACTTCCCATGGCTGTTCCTGTGGCGAGCCCCCTAGGCATCTACTCTCATTTTTCGGGAGTATGTTGTCACCGACCAGAGTCACCTTGCTGTGAGCCAGATCTCCTGAAAAGCGTTCCTCCTCTCCCGCGGCACCTGTGCATCCTGTGACCTGCCTGTCCCCATGCCCTCCCCCTGCCACCCCTGACAGCCACTGC
>CAUYQG010049920.1:0-28397 GCA_963574415.1 Tarsius wallacei | reverse complement strand
TCTTCTGCATGTGATCAGTCAAGAGCACCATTACTGAATAGGTTCTCCATTCCCCAGTGGTTGTCAGTGGAGGCTCTGTTGAAGAGTTGGTTGAGAAATTGAGGTTTTGCCTATCTTGTTTCATTGGTGCAAACGACATGAATAAACACGATTAAAAGAGGATATATGGGCAGCCAACAGACACATGAAAAAGGGCTCAGCTTCACCAATCATCAGAGAATGCAAATCAAAATCACATTGAGATATCACCTAACTCCAGTAAGAATGGCCACCATTAATAAAACAACAACAGATGCTGGCAAGGATGCGAAGAAAAAGGAACGCTTCTACATTGCTGGTGAGAGTGCAAACTACTACAACCTCTTTGGAAAACAGTGTGGTGATTTCTAAAACAACTAGACATTGACCTTCCATTTGACCCAGTAATCCCCTTACTGGAAATATACCTGCTCAAAGAAATCCAAGAAGACACAAGCAAAGGAAAAATATCCCAAGCTAATGGATAGGAAGAATCAACATTGTTAAGATGTCTATCCTATCAAAGGCAATCTACAGAATCAACACAATATCCAAATTATTCTACAAAAAAGATACCTGCATGTGCATGTTTATTGCAGCACTATTCACAATAGCAAAAACTTAGAGCCAACCATGCTTCCCATCGAAACTGGACTGGATTGAAAAAATGTGGTACATATATACAATAGAATATTATGCAGCCATAAAGAAGGAAAAACATATGGATTTTGCAGCAACTTGGATGGATTTAGAGTCGATCATAGTCAGTGATCTATCACAGAAACAAAGAACATAGTACCTACCATATGTTCTCATAAATGAACCCTGAACATTTGCCATAATACTATAAGGAAGGGATTGGCAAGAGGGATACTGCCAGGGTGGGGGGTGGGGATACAACATCAATAAGAGTACCTGATCTCAAACAAAGCAAAGTGGAGACCAAAAGGAGGCCCAGACTTACTTGTACGACGACCACTTATATACCTAATCCTGAATTGTACTTTAAAATAAAATTTTAAAAAGTACAAAATTTAAAAAATAAATAAGTAAAGCAATAAGGAGATCCAGACCTCAACTCAGTGCTTTACCAAATGGACTTATTAGTCATCTACAGAACACTTTAGCCACAAATATAGAATATACATTCTACTCTTCAGCACATGAGACGTACTTTACATTCTTGGACATAAATCAAGCATAAACAAATTCCAATAAATTGAAATAATACCATTGTATTTTCTCTGATCACAGTGGAATAAAAATAAATATTGCTACCAACATTTCCCCCCAAAACACACAAAGACATGGACACTAAGCAACAAACTGGGTCAACACAGAAACCAGGACAGAAATTAAACGATTCCTGGAAACAAGTGAAAACAAAGACACATCTTATAGGAATCTCTGGGATGCCATGAAAACAATACTGAGAGGAAAATTTATAGCTCTGTACATACTTGTCAGGAAAACTTAAAGGTCACAAGTAAACAGCCTAACACCACACATAAAGGAGCTAGAAAGGCAGGACTACCAAAATCCTAACTTTAGCAGAGGGATCTATATCACCAAAATAAAATTGTAGTTGCAGAACGTAGAAGACAAAAATATCATTAAAAAAAAATCAACAAGACAGAAAGCTGGTACTTTGAGAGGATAAATAAGATCAATGAGCCCCTAGCCAGAATGACTAAGAAAAAGAGAGAGAAAACCCAAATAGATACAATTAGAAATGCAAAAGATAAATTCACAACTGACCCAGAAGAAGTTCAAAAGATTATCAGAGATTACTATGCACAATAGTATGGAAATAAACTCAAAAACCTAGAGGAAATGAAGGGCAATATGATATCACACAATCTTCCAAGGTTGAAACAAGAAGAAATTGAAACCCGAAACAGAGCAATAACAATCTAGGAAATTGACTTGGTCATAAGGAATTTACCTCCCAAAAAAAAAAAAAAAATCCCTGGACCATATGGCTTTCCAGCTGAATTATACAAAACATACAAGAAGGAGCTGATACCAATCCTATTGAAAGTATTCTGTACAATTGAGAAAGATGGAACTCTCCCCAAATAATTTTATGAAGCTAACACTACACTGATACCCAAACCTGGTAAAGACTCAACAAAGAAAGATAATTACGGGCCACCCTCTTTGATGAATATAGTTGTAAAAATTCTCAATAAGATTCTAACAAATCAGATCCAACAACACATCTCAGGAATCATTCACCATGACCTAGCTGGCCTCATTCCCAGGATGCTGGACTGGTTCAACATTCACAAGACCATAAATGTAATTCAGTACATTAACAGATATGAAAACAAGAACCACATGATTGTATCATTAGATGCAGAGAAAGCTTTTGACATAATCCAGCATCCCCTCTTGATAAAAGTCCTTGAACATCTAGGCATAGAAGGAACATTCCTCAATACATGGTGAGTCATTTATGATAAATCCACAGTCCAATATACTGCTCAAAGGATAGAAGCTAGAAGCATACTCCTTGAAAACAAGAACAAGACAAGTTTGCCCACCCTCACCTCTCCTGTTCAACACAGTGCTGGAAGTCCTCACTAGAGCAATCCAGCAAGGGAAGCAAATCAGTGGTATCCAAATAGGAAAAGAGAAAGTTAAACTATCTCTCTTTGCTGATGATATGATCCTACACCTTGGACACCCAAAGGAGTTCACCAAAAAACTTCCTTGCACTGATAAATGACTTTGGTAAAGTTTTAGGGTACAAAATTAATGTGCAAAACACAGTGACACTTCTATACACTGGTAACAAACAGGCAGAGAATCAAATAAAAAACACAATCTCATTTGCAATAGCCACACACACAAAAATGAAATATCCTGGCATCTTTCTAACAAGAGAAGCTCAAGACCTTTATAAGGAGAACTATAAAACAATGCTCAAAAAAATCAAAGGATTCAAAAATAAATGGAAAAACATTCCATGCTCATGGATTGGAAGAATCAATATTGTCAAGATGTCTATTCTACCCAAGGCAATCTACAGATTGAACACAATACCCATTAAGTTACCTACATCATTCTCAGACCTGAAAATGACAATACAGAAATACATATGGAAACAAAAAAGAGCATGAATAGCCAAAACAATCCTCAACAAAAGAAATAAAGAAGGTGATATCACACTTCCAGACTTTAAACTTTACTATATAGCTATAATAATCAAAACAGCCTGGTACTGGTACAAGAACAGACATATAGGCCAATGCAAGAGGTCAAAGATTCCGGAAGCAAAAACTCGATTTTGCAACCAACTCATCTTTGAAAAAGCCATCAATAACCACCACTGGGTATAGGAGATTTTATTTAGCAAATGGTGCTGGGAAAACTGACTGACCACATGCGGAAGAATGAAACAGGACTCCTACCTATCACCATACACAAAAATTAATTCTAAATGGATTAAAGACTTAAAAGTAAAAGCTCAAACTATAAGACTCTTAGAAAAAAATGCAGGAGACACCCTTATGCACATTGGAATAGGCAACCAATTATTGACCAAATCCCTAAAAGCATATGCCATAAAAGATAAAATAGACAAGTGGGCCTCATTAAACTGAAAAGCTTTTACACAGCAAAAAAAAAAAAAAAAAACCATAAAGAGAGTGAGAAGACAACCCACAGAATGGGAAAAAATATTTGCTAATCGTGTGTCTGACAAAGGCTAACATCAATTTACCAGGAACTCAAATGAGCCAAAAGGAAAAAAAACAACAACAACCCTATTAAAAAGTGGGCTAAAGACATGAATAGACACTTTTAAAAAGAAGACATACGAGCAGCCAACAGACACATAAAAAAATCTCAGTCTCATTAATCATCAGCAAAATGCAAATCAAAACCACACTGAATTACCACCTTACCCCAGTAAAGATGGCTATTGTCAATAAATAAAAAAACAGAGGATGCTGGTATGGGTACGGAAAAAAGGGGAAGTGGAAGATAGTCCAACCTCTATAGAAAATAGTGTGGCAATATCTAAACAAACTAGAAATTGACCTTCCATATGATCTAGCAATCCCCCTCCTGGGAATATACCTGGAGGAACACAAATTGTTTTACAAAAAAGACACCTGCGCACGCATGTTTATTGCCGCACTATTCACAATAGCAAAAATGTTGAACCAACACTTATTCCCATCAAAGGTAGATAGGATAAAGAAAATGTGGAACATATACATGATGGAATATTATGCAGCCATAAAGAATGACAAAGTCAAGGACATCTCAGCTAATTGGTGACAGTAATTCTTAGTACTCTATCACAGAAACAAATACTACATACCACATGTTCTCACTCATAAGTGGGACCTGAACATGAATCACAAAAGCACAGGGAAGAGTTGGCAGTCACGGTACACTGCCAGGGGAGGGAGGAAGACGGGGGGAATGTAACAATAAAAAGCATACTTGATCCTAAACCAGGGAAAGTGAGGATCAGTTTGAGGCCCAAACTTCACCTGCACGTCGATTACTTATATACTTAATCCTGTATATAAAGGACAGCTTCATGTTCTTTTAATGTCAGTCTAGATTACTGACTAACAGACTCATCCAAAGATTAGTTAACTCTCTTGGGGAATATACCTTTGTTTGAGTTACAATTTCAAGCATATATTGGTTATATCCCATTACTTAAGAATTTAGAGATTAATTTGTAGGTTGATACATTTCAAATAATTTTTGTCCAATAGAGGTGCAAATGATTTCTGTCAGGTAGAAAAGATAGCCACAAATTTTATCCTTTTTTTTTTTTTTTGCCTAGTACAACACCATGTATATATCTAACTTTGCAGTTTTATGTATGCATTTTTTCTTTCACTGATTCTAAATATTTCAGTCCCTTCCATAGTACTTGGAGCTAGCTTTACCATCCTGCTTCTTCTCTCATTAATGAGCTAAATGACTCTTTGACACATATTCAGTACATTTATTTGCAAAAGTCATGCTTTTAATTTCTGGAAAATTATACACTGATGAATGTTAGTATTTGATTTATTATTTAATTATTTTCTATATGATCAGAAATGGCAAATTTAAATATCTACAAGGATTAGAAAGATAGCATAAATAGGCAAAACTTGTCAATAGGGACTGTAGCAAATCAAAATGAGAGTCAGAAAATATACACCCATTTAAAAAAGGCAGTCTCAAGTTCAGCTACTTGCTTTGATATAGAAATGCTCCACTGTTTCAAAGAAGCTCCAAACAAGGATTTCTGGATTTCAGTTGAAATGTCCAATATTTAAATATAATAAACTAATTTTTTAAAATATAAAGCTGTTTGTGTATCAAACAGAATCTATTTGCAACCACATTGGATCAAAGGCCACAAGTGTAACCATACCAAAACAAACACTAAGTCATTTGGTTCAGCCTAACTCTCTAATTAAAAGTGTTTTTGAGTTTACTAACATCGATAAAAGTTATTGTACTTATATTAAATAAATAAAATATCCAGTTTCCAAAGTGTTCAGAGGATTGAATCCGATAATAAACATTAAGAATCCAGCATAGTGACATGCAGTTAGTGTTCCACAAATATTACTTGCCTCTCAAAGGTAACTAAATAACTTCCCTTTATTTTATGTCTTTATGCTTGCTTGTGATATGTATATACTAGATAGCACAGTACTAGATAAAGCAGTAAGTTAATTAATAAGACAGACACTCAGAAGTTGTGATGATTTTAAAATATACTCACAAGTTATTTGATACTTATGATTTCAAGGGGTGAAGCTTAATTTTTCTCCTCTTGAAGGTAGGCTGTTTTATGTGACTCACTTCTTTTTTTTTTAACTTTTGATTTTTTTATTGTAAAGATGTGGGGTACAATTCAGAGCTAGGTGTACGAATGATCATTATGCAGGTACCCTTGTTGATGAGGTGCCCCCCTTCCCCAGAATCCCACTACTGCTAATCCCACCTCCCCCACTCCCGCACCCTTGCAATTTCCCCCTACTGCCAATCCTTTTCTGATAGTATTACGATAGTTAAAGGTCCACTTATGAGTGCGAACATGTGATACTCAGTTCTTTGTTTCTGTGAAAGATCACTCAGTACTACAGACTCTAAGTTTATCCAGGTTGCTGTGAAGTTCATGATTTTATTCTTTATGACTGTAATAGTCTATCGTGCATATGTACCACATTTTTTTTTATCCAGTCCTCTAGAGATAAGATAGGCAAGTGGGACCTCATCAAACTGACAAGCTTCTGCAAAGCCAAAGAAACCATCAAGAGAGCGGGGAGACAGCCCCCAGACTGGAAAATAATATTTACTAACTGTATATCTGAGAAAGGCTTAATATCTAGTATCTACAAGGAACTCAAATGTGCTGAAAAGAAAAAAACAGCCCCATTACAAAGTGGACAAAAGATATGAATAGACAGAAGACATATAAACAGCCAACAGATACATGAAAAAATGCTCAGCCTCACTAGTCATCAAAGGAATGCAAATTAAGACTACACTGAGATACCACCTAATCCCAGTCAGGATGGCCATCATCAATAACTCAAAAAACAACAGATGCCAGAGAAGTTGTGGCAAAAAGGGAATACTTCTACACTGTTGGTGAGAGTGTAAACTAGTACAGCCTCTGTGGGAAACAGTGTGGTGATTTCTAAAAGATCTAAAAATCGACCTTTCATACGACCCTGAAATCTCCCTACTGGGTATATATCCAGAAGAACTCAAATCACTCTGCAAAAAAGATACCTGCACACGTATGTTTATTGCAGCATTGTTTACAATAGCAAGAACGTGGAACCAACCGTGCTGCCCATCAAAAGAGGACTGGACTCACTTCTACTGAGCAGAATGTGGTAGAAATGATGGACTGTGATGTCTGAAAGGTGGTCATAAAAAACGTAACTTCCATTCTGTTCTCTCTCCCTTTGAATCACTCCCTCTGGTGGAAGTCAGCTGGCATGCTGCGAGGCACTCAAGCCAACCCTATGAGGTACATGTTGCAAGGAACTGAGTCCTCCTCTCAAAGCCACAAGGGTAAACTTAGAAGTCAATCTTTCAGCTCCAGTTAAGCTGCTTGAATGCTTGCAGTCCTGGCCAACATCTTGATTGCAATCTCATGAGACAGTCTATGACAGAAATATCTAGCTTAGCCACTATTGAATTTCTGGCCCATAGAAAGGGTGAGATAATAACATTTGCTATTTTAAAGCCACTAAATATTGTAGTTGTTATGTGGTAATAGATAACTAACAGAGTAATCAAATCTCTGCAATTTTTAAGGATGAATTTTATTGGTTTTCCAGCATTTGGATATTATTTTTAGACTTACATGTAAACTAAACTACCAACATCAATAACTGTTTTGGGCTCTGAAATTACCCATAGTGCAAGTCTAATGCTGAAAACACAGAAAATATTCCATAAATGCTCATAAATGAACCCTGGGACATTTAAAGACACTCTCAAAAAAATCTCTGCTCTATTTTTAAAAAGTGTGCTTCTATGTTGAAACTACTACATTTGGGCACAACTAAGGCCTAGGTCACTTATATGGTCCCATTCCCAAGAAGGGCAGAATCGGATAGTACTGGTATTATGAAGAAAATAAAACAGGATAATGACTGAGAGAGTGACTGGTCAGAAGAAGCATCTTGAACTGAATTCAGAATGACAAGAAGATGGTAAGCATGCGGAGTTTGGTGGTAGGGGCTACCATCCAGGAATGAGCTTGGAGTATTCTATTATAAAAATGAGAGGCGGGGGTAAAAGTGCTATAACTTGTCTAGAATGTAAATGAATAGAAAAGATGCGGTAACAACAACAGGCAGGGATACGTTAACTATGGCAAGGGGATGGATTTTACACTAATTTCATTGTAAAACAAAATAACATTTGCTATTTCACAGCCACTGAATATCGGAGTTGTTATGTGGTAATAGATAACTAACAGAGTAGTCAAATCTCTGTCATTTTTAAGGATGAATTTTATTCGTTTTCCAGCACTTGGGTATCATTTTTAGACTTACATATAAGCTAAACTACCAACATCAATAGCTGTTTTAAATGTGATTTTTATTTTTATAATACAGTATATATGCTTGATATAAAAACTCAAAACATCCAATCAAGGTAAAAACCAGCAGTGCCCACTCCACCCTCTCTTCTGTCTTCCAATTCTTTTTAGCTATTTTCAATTGCATTTACTTTTATAATGCTATGTAAAATATTTTATTACTATTTTTAAGATTTTAAAGTTGATATATAATCTATTGACTTTTTTCTACGTAAGACTAAAATTTTATTCTTTATACCCCTCCAAATATACATATGTATACATTCACACTTTCTCTCCCCTCATCCTCCTACAATCTCAATTTTTAGTTAAATTAATATTCAGTTTTATATAATTATGACTGCAAAAATTTGTGTTGATAGGTGAGAAAGTAGTTTAATATTATATTTCCTTCCTTGAACAGCCTTAATGTTTTTAGAGTTGCCTTGTGTGCCAACTTCTTTTATTTTTCTCTTTATTATAATTCCTCATTTCATAATTCTACAAAAGAACTATAAAACTCCACCCCAAGTGGAAAAATATATCAGTATTCTCTTCTGATTTTTGTTGTCATTGTTGTTTACTTTTGACACCTTTCCTGTTGCCCGCCATCCTCTTGCTCCAACTTGTACTGGCTTGCTCCATGGCCATGGTCTAGAGACTTCTTTTTATTAGTTCAGATACTGCTTCCAGAATTAAATCTCCTGTTTTCTGCCATAGTAGTGGACAAGAAATTGGCTGACTATGGGGACTGGGGAAGGACTTAGAGGACTAGCTATTCTCAAAACAAGTTCTAAGCTAGTCTTATTCTAAACCCAACCTTTAGAGGTACCTGAGATCTCTAATTTTTGAGCCTTTCTGGGGTTCTTTATCTTGGCACCTTACTTGCAGTCACTTAGCAAAGCAGAGAAATATTAAATCTCATTTATTTATCATTTAGCTATCTGCTCTTTATTGTCCAAAATTGTCTCACATACTTAATTCAAACACTCTTCCCAGGCTTATGGTAAAAACCAGCGATGTCCACTCCACCTCTCTCTACTCTCTTCCAATTCTTTTAGTTCTTTCAATTGTATTTACTTTCATAATTCTGTAAAACATATAATAGGTGACCAGTTAGGAAGATACTGCAATTTCCAGGAGGGGGACATGGTAGCTTCAAAAGGTATCAAAGCAGTGGTGAAACTATGTGGCAAACATTCACCATATTTCCTTAGTCAACGTTAAATACGTATCATGTTTAAAGTTATCTTATAGCTGTGGTGAAGGAGTTAAGAATGATGGCAGCAATTTTGAAGACATCACAGAAAATCAGAAAAATTCCATTACAGATTGCTTCTATCCACATTTCTGTTTTTGTATGTTGTGAATATGTTAACATTTTTATTGCCCCTTAAGTTGTGATGTTTAAAAAAAGATAAGATTGTAAAGAAACCTATGTATTTAGTTTTCCTCGATGTATGTGTATCTTGAATGATTTCAGTAGGAAGTTAACATTTAGGTTTTATATTACATTTCTTGGCTAGAAGATTCCAAAATGTCCGCTGAAGTATAAGATGATATAATTGCATTTATCTTTGCTTTTATATGTCATCATAATCTTTATCAAGAAGCATGTGATCACTTTATCCCTAGATAGTATTAAACAAACTGAGTTGGGCAAACAAAGACTCTGTTGGCTTGGTACAATAATCAAAATGGTATTATAGAAGTTCAATTAAGGTATACTGTGAGCAAGTCATCCTTAATCAGGAAAAGACTCTGTGACATATTATAGAGCCCTTTCCTTCTCCTTTAACTAATTAAAGATTGTCTCCATCTAGGATCTGATATTGCTTCGTAAATATGAAATGGAGTCAAAATGAACATCAAGGACTTTCTGAATACTAGTGGTCACAAAGCTCTATACAGAACCTATGCCTGTTATGGGAAAAGACAAAGCAAGTGCTTCCAGCATGTGATGGTGGGTCAGTATCAGGTATTTGTGCAGGGTCTTAGATGTTCTTATGCTTTTTCTTAGGGGTGAAGATTGTGAGTGACTGAGGTTTTGCACCTCCTTTCATCTCACTGTTCCACGATCACTATTTCTTGATTCCTTCTTCTAACACAAGATTCAATCCAGTCTTATTTCCTATGGTGAATGCCCTTAGAAAAAAAAAAAGCTAGGGTTATCTTATCTCTATAGAAGAAAACATAGATTTACACAGAGCTAGGTTTGAGTGTGTTTGTTTATTATTAATATTTTTAACCAGTGGACAAACTTTAAGGTCAAGTATGAACATCCTCTCTCTGCAGGAAAAATAGAGAAACCAGTGTAACTGCAGTAGTGAAAGAGAACAATATGAGAAAAACAGAGGCTCTGTTAAAGACTTTAGACTTTATGTTGAGCACGGTAGGAAGCCATTGGAGATTTAAGGATTAGAGTGATTTTTGGAAAATAAAAATGTAGACTGAAGCTTTGGAGTAAAACCTGCTGTTTACTAAAATTATATGGAAGAAACAATAACACAAATGGAAGCTCTGTTGGCTTGGTGCAGTAATTAAAATGGTATTATAGAAGTTCAGTTTGGTGTACTGTGATCAAGCCATCCTTAATCAGGAAAATATTTTGTGGCACATTACAGAGCCCTCTCAGTTTCTGGGTGGCCTTCATGGCAAAATGTTTCAAGAGAAATTCTTTACGGTGTTTGACTTAAGATTGAGCTAACGTTCAGCAAACGTAGGTATTTGTAAAGGGTCTGACGATGTACTCTTAAAAACATTTGTACAAGACAGTCTATAAATATCTGTGCACAGCTTTTGTTCTTTCTTCATTCAGGTGTCTACTCTATTGTCAGTTTCTCAGAAAGACCTCCTTTGACCAGTAAATATTAAGAAGACTATTATTCCCTTCTCCACACACACCAACTCTGAGTGACTCATCCCCATAGGTTTATACCATTGATCCAACTTTATTTCCTTTGTATCATTCATCCTTAACAAATTAAGTAGTAACCTATCAGTGCACTATCTCCAAATATTCGAATATAAGGCCCAGACGAGCAGTACTATTATGTGTCTAATTCACTACTCTATTTCCAAAACCCAGTACTATGTTTAGCTCATGGTAAGTCCCCAGTAAATATTCATAAATGGATACTGCTCTTATATTCACAACAGCAATAGCTTTTGCTCAAGAATGTCCTGCCTAAAATCTGTCTCTCACCAATTCATCAGTCAGTTTAGGAGTCGTTGATGCCACAACTGCCTTATTCTTTAATCAGCTTCAATATTTTCCATGCTTTTATCCGTGAGCTCAAATTTGACAAGTCACTATTCCTTATGCAAGAAAGACGTATAGGAGAAGGATCTATATTATTTAATATGGATGAGTAATTTTATGAAAGGACAATTAGGCAGACAGCAATTTGCAAGAATGGAGTACTCAGGATGAGTAACAATAGTGTGAGGGATGACAGTACCACATAGCAGTGTGGAAGAATAATGACAACTGGCAAGACTGAGTGAATAAGAAGGGATAAGAAAGCAAAGATCAGAAGAATGTTCTGACAAAATGAAATGAGGATAAAATACCACCATATCCACTTATGCATTAAGACTGCTACTTCTTGACTTCTACAGCCTTACTGCTCACAGTTGTCTGTAGTTCTTTCTTATCTATCCTCTAGAACAAAACATTTTCTGACTCTCACAGTCACGGAACCTTGTGGCCATTGTTTTTATTCTCTAACTAAGAATTTGCAGACTCCTCATCCATGATTTTGTTTCTGAGATTACTGATTATCTTTACTACTTATTTTTGCATATATTAGATTGTTTTAGTTTCTTTACCTTTTGATTCTTGTTCCTAAAAACACATATTTGTCAGTTACTATTATATATTTATATTACATAATTATTACATATCATTTATTATACATAAATAATTGTTGTATTGCTATTGTTTTTTAATTATGTGTCATATCTCTTAACCTATCCAAGTTATAGACTAGAATCTGAATCACATAAGTAGAAAATGATGTATATTCCTCTTAAGTATCAGTTCCAATGTACAATAGAAGAAGAAAAGCCTGGACAGATATAATTTTAGTGAACTGATTCTGAAGATAGAAAAAGGATCAGTTAGATCAATGTTATCAGTTGCATTCAATCATGTAAAAGAAATTTCAACCAAGAAACACAGTGACCAGATATTTGTGGGATGCTTTCTCAGTCGTATTTCTATTGACAAACATTTTAGATATTAAACTTGCTCTCTTGTTAGATTTAATTACATAATGGTAATAAAGTGGCACAAGTTCTCTGGAGACATATGCATTATCAAAATTAATAAATGCCTTTGGATTGCTTTTTTAAAAAGAGTCATGTCCAGTAATCAAAACCCATCACCAAATGATTTCGTTTGCTTGACATAATTGGAAATTATTTCTAAGAGTCACACTGAGGCATCCGGAAAAGTGTTAGGGCATCTCTGAATTGGGAATAACGTGGAAGAAATGCAGATCTGGGACAGTCTTTAAGACAGTCTTGCAATAATCAGTTTACAGTCTTCTGCCTCAGACATTTCATTCTCAAAGGTAGCTTAAGACTAGTCCAAATGGAGACTGGAGGTTTTTTTTTTTTTTTTTTCTGGGGATTTGCCCCATGGCACTCCAAATGGGTATACCAAGAAATAAATGTACTTATACTTTTAAGATGAAGAAAAGAGAACTATAGAATATGCAACTCCCGTTAAAATTATATATAATAAGTAATGGCTAACAGTTCTGAAAACAATTCATATTTATAAGAACATAAGAGATGTACATGTCATACACATTACATAATGGCTCAATGCCCATTTTAGATATAATCTTGGATTGAAAAACACATATTTTTTAAAACTTTGATTTTCATATGGTAATATCACTTGTTCTCTGACCAAAACAATATCAATATTATTAATCTTATTTTAATGTTTATTTTTTTGAGTTGGAATCTTCCTCTGTCACCCAGGCTTGAGTGCAGTGGCACGCTGCTCACAGCCACTGCAGCCTCAACCTGCTGGGCTCAGACAATCCTTCTGCCTCAGTCTTCCAAGTAGCTGGAACAACAGGTACACGCCACCATGTCTGGCTAATTTTTGTGATTTATTGTAGAGACAAGGTCTCACCAAGTTACCCAGGCTGGTCTCAAACCCCTGGACTCAGGCAATCCTCTAGCCTTGGCTTCCCAAAGTGCTGGGATTATAGGCTGAGCCACTGCGCCCAGCCAGTATTATTAATCTTAAAATAATGTCTCAAAGTAATGTTTCTGGTAAAAGTTCTAACAAAAAGCTCTAAGAAAGTGAAGTGTTTGTAATACATCTGGCTAGAATCATCTTCCAATACTTTTAAACTTTATATAAAGATAATTGTAAATAAATTTGTTACAATATAGGACAAAACTAATTACAAAAATAAATTACCTGTATAATTCAAGGGAGGAAAAGTTAGAAAATGGAAATGATTGCATTTGAATTTATCAAAATAATTTTCTTGATTCTCTGTGTAATTTTGTGTGAATACCACCCCAAGGACATAGTCTGGACAAAAGTGAAAGTCCCTAAATAAAAGCTCAGGCTAAACACATAGAAGGAAGTGGAACATTAAGAGAATTATTTGCATAATTCACACATTAAAAGCATTTGCCTTTATTATCTGTATTTTACCAACAAACATTTTTTCACAAATTATGTAAGTACATGTTGTAATTCCCTGTGGCATTCTGCATGAGTAATCACAATCTTAATGCACTCCTTTTAAGTCCAAAATCCTCATGAAGATAACTATGATAGTTCTAATTTACTCAATTATATTTTCCCTGCAAATCAAATTCTCAAAGCTGTAAGACAGAATAAAACTTACATCTGATACAGAGTAAAAGCTAAAGGAAAGCTTTATTTCTTTTTTTAAAATGTCTTTTTTAAAAATTTAACTGAAAATAGCTCCTGTTCAGAACTTCAGAGACAACTAAATATCTCTCTTTGAAATAACAAAGACAAACAAGAAAAAGATCATTTATTTTCAAAACCTGCATTTGTATGTCAGTAGAATTCAATGATGCCATCTTTCTTCCTGCCTGTCATGACCCTTTCTTTGATAGCCATGAAGGAAGATGAAATACTCAAAGAGTTCCTGAAATCACTTGAGAGGAGCAAACAATAGACTGGGCCTAATGAGGCACCTTGGAGAAAACAGGAGAGTCTTTTCTTTAAGTGAATTGATGATTCCTATGAAACTGTGGAAACCATACTGCGCCATAACTGTGAATAAAAATAATGTGAAACAGTGAACTATTTACACATATACACACCAGGGAGTCACATCAGCAAGGAAAGGTATTTTAAGATTCCCAAAGGAGAAGAAAACAGGAGCAACCAGTTCCTATACTGGTTTTACAGCACTCATGAGTAACAGTTAAAGAAAGAGTTTCTATTAAGAAAGAATTTGTATTATTTCTAGGTAAAGGACACCAGAAGCAATTGTACTAGATATTCTGGACTTGCTCTCTCAACCTCATTCTAGCCTCTGTTTCTCTGAGGAGACTGGAAAGCTTAAAGCTACTTTTTCCTTTTCCACATCTACCTTTTTGAGTAAAAGTGAAATGAATAATTGTACTTAATATATAGAGATAGATACATTCTTTAATGCCTTAGAACAGATTTAAAATATCTAGATTAATCTTCACATTAAAATAACAAAAGTTTCCAAGAGATCTTATGTAACTTTATCAAGTAAGTGTTGTCATTAAGATGATAGACTTACAAAATATTTTAAGCACAGACTGAAAGCATTTCTGTACCTAAGTTTTGTAACCACAGATTCAAGATCTAATAATTAAATTTGCAATTTCAGGAACTCTATTTGAGTTGTTTACCAAAGGATTATCAGGTTTTGGGAGTTATTTCATACTTACTAGACTCTTAGAAGACATCAAAGAGAATGCCAATTTGTTAATTTACCACCACTGATTAGATGTTCTAGTGACACGATTACCAACAGAAGCTATCCTAACAAATTCCTTGTTATTATCACATGTCTGAGAAACCTTTGAAAGTTTTTTGAAGAACACAGAATCAAAAGCAAAGGGGATTGTATAGACCAGAGGTTTTGGCCTTCTAAATGAGGTGCTTAGAAAATGAGCTCCACTACAAAATTCTACCTTTTTGACAACTGGAATACCTGTGAATGTGTTTCAACACAATATTTTTTGAACCTAAACCCATATTTCAGAAACATTTTAAAAATCAGCCAGGAGCGGTGGCTCACACTTATAATCCCAGCACTTTGAGAGGCCAAGGCAGGAGGGTCACTTGAATCTGGGTGCTTGAGGCTAGCCTAGACAGCGTAGTGAGACCTTGTCTTCACAAAAAAAGAAAAAAATTAACCAGCCATGGTGACATGTTCCTGTAGTCCCTCAGGAGGTTGAGGCAGAAGAATCATCTGAGCCCAGGAGGTTGAGGCTGTGGTGAGCCATGATTGTGCCACTGCACTCCAGCCTAGGTGAAAAGTGAGGTCCTGATCCAACAAACAAACACCCTTCACCATCTATACCACCATTTCATCATTTGACATCATTACTCTTTTACTATCTTGATGTTCTATCAAAGTTCTTAATGGGAGAAGAGCATACCCATATCTAATCCTTATGCCCTTATCTAACTCATGGAAAAATTGTTACATACAATTAAATTGGAAGTTACTTAACACTAGCTACATTTCTAAGGTGGTTCTAGAATACACTCCATGCTACCTTCCTCAACCATAAAAACATCTTTTAGGCTGAACTTGACAAAAATGAATTTCACATGTTCAAATCTTTATTTTACAATTAGTTCCTCTAAGTTTCAATTCTAAACTCTGGTTTCATTACCACAGTCTTGAGGCATGTGGTATTTGGCACCTGTAAGTCTCTGTATAGAATAAAAGTAGTTTAGCCCCTGGGAAAAAATAGCTAAAAAAAGAAAAACTGTCTGTTGAAGTAAGGCTTTTTTCCCCTATTTTTCCTTAAAATCTCACAACCAGCCAGGTGTGGTGGCTCAGCCTGTAATCTCAGCACTTTGGGAGGCCAAGGCAAGAGGATTACCTGAGCCCAGGAGTTCGAGATCAGCCTGGGCAAGTTGGTGAGACCTCATCTCTACAATAAATCACAAAAAGTAGTCATGTGTGGTGGCATGCGTCTGCGGTTCAAGCTACTTGGAAGGCAGAAGGATCTCCTAAGCCCAGAAGGTCAAGGCTGTGGAGGCCGTGAGCGTGCCACTGCATTCCAGCCTGGGCAACAAGAGTGAGACTCCAACTCAAAAACAAAAAAAACAAAAAACCCCACAACCACTGTTTATTATAAAGCTGAATCCTGATCCTCATGATGGACTTATCAGAAGGATTTCTGGTAGCAAGTACATTCAACCAGAGCCTCCAAACTTAAAATGTACAGCGATGAGATTCAGTTACCAGCAAGATCTGGTAATACTGGATGAAGTTGTCTTTGATCTCCTTGAAAGCCTCATCCCCATATTTCTGGTCATAGGCCACTAGGGCTTTGGAAATGGACTGACAGACGGCATAAATCTGGGCCACATGACAACCACTGTTCACATAGACACAGATGGCAATACCAGCAAACCACACCTGGCCCAGAGGCCTACAGTTTCCATAATAGCGTGCATGACTCGATAATCAACTTGAGGAAGTGTCCTTGAGTTTGCAGTGCCTGTGACTGTCTCTGTCTTCTTGTGTTAAAAGACCTGCAAGGGCTGCAGCAGGCCCTTTGACGGCCTAGCTGGTCATGGGCACAGAAAAGAGCTCTTCACCATGCTGTGCCACAGTCAGAAAAGCCAAAGTTAGGTTCTATATCTCTTTTTATGCACAGCCTTTACATAGGTTTAGCCACAGATACAGTGCATATACATAAAAAAGTGATGAAGGGTCCAATCTGAAGGCCTTCTTCCTAAGTCTTCGAGACAATATTCTCACAATAATAGCACAAAACACTAGACATTCAGGATGTTCATATGTATTAAACACATACACACACACTCATATCACATTCTTACAAACAAGCACCTACACTGAAACACACTCATAGACACACCAATAAAAAGCCAATAAAGTGTTTAGTGCTCAAATAAAATAAGGAAATCCAGGGCTAAACAAAGTTAAATTGGTATTTTCCTGAAAGAGTTCACACAATTTTCAATATGCTAATATATTTTAAATCTACAATAAGATTATGTAGCCTGTGCAATTTCCCAAATTCCATGAAATTTTTTCAAGAATATCTTTAGAACTAATGTCCCAAGGAACATAAGGAAATGATACTATAAAAGGGTGAAAGCATATCTAATGTGAGGTTAGAGAGAGAAAAAAAAAAAAGAAGAGACAAATATTCCCCTCAGACAGAAATTCATACACACACACACACACACACACACACACACACACACACACGACCATAAATTACCAAAAAAGCAAGCAGAAGGAAGTAGAAGGGGAAAGTATTTTGAGGTCGGGGATTCCAGCAATTATGTGAAAAAGCTCTGTTGTTTGCAAATGATTTGTGGTCACACAACTAGTTAATGGCAGAGCTAGAACCATATCAACTCGCCCCAGATACTGTAGTGGGAAAATACAAAGCCCAATGTTAAAATACAAGTCACAAATGTTACACCTCTCCTCCCCAATAAGAAAACAAGAAACTTAATCAAAAACGAACATGCTACATGCCAGTTTTGTTACCTTGTTTAATTAGGTTCCTATTGCTCACTGTCTTTAGTTTTGGTAACTTCCCGATATCTTGTAAATATATCTACAAGAGTTCGAGACCTGCCTGGGCAACTTGGCGAGACCTCATCTCTACAATAAATAAAAAAAAATTAGCCGGGAGTGGTAGCGCGCGCCTGTAGTTCCAGCTACTTGAAAGGCTGAGACGGAAGGATCACCGGAGCCCCGCAGGTCGAGGCTGCGGTGGTCGGGAGCGGCCACTGCACTCCAGTCTGGGCGAGAGTGAGACTCCAACTTAAAAAAAATAAATAAATAAATAAATAAAAATATATCTACAAGATTTAAAAACTTGTGAAGTTCAGGAAATATGAAAGAAAAACTTCCTATTTTATCTGACAAAAACCCTTTAGGAAAATCCAAAGTAGAATAAAAGAATGAAAATAATCAGTTACACTTAAAAAAATAAATTTATTAAATAAATATTATATCAAAAAATATTTTCTAGGCTACTTGCCACAAAATAACAATTTCTCTGTTTTCTTTTCTCTCCCCACTTCCTTCTTTCTTCCATCAACATAAAGTCTATCAAGTCAGAAACACTAGTTTCAGTAATAAAACATTATGGATTTCAAATGTACTTCATGACTTATTCATGATGAAAAAAGAATGTTTCCTTCCAAGTTTCTGGCTGGTAGATAAAAATAAACCTGCTAAATACATGTTATACCAGTATATGGTGCAGCAGTGATATCATCAAAAATTCTCACTTAGATGATTAAAATCCATTAATAAAACAAGCAGACATGTGAATCTAGGCAAAAAATATTAACTTTGAGACTAACAATTTAAAAGTTTGATAAAGCATCAAGCACAATTTGGAGGGAGAGAGTATGGTTGTGTCGAATGCAAAATATATTTTAACAGATGCGTAGGAAAAAATAAATACAGACCATTGAAGCCTAGTGCATCTCTAATTTCTGCTTTGGCAAGTTTCAAGCCTGTTGCCAAATGACAATAAAATAGTAATAGTTTTTGCAGCCCAACAAGTAAGCAACAAAAAAGACAAATTTACAGTAGAACACAGTGCTAAGGGGCTTTGTGTTTTATTCTTTTCTTTTTTCACTAGGCATTAAACAAGGCTTTTTATGGATATGTACCTATTGTAAATCAGAATAAGTTACTTACTTCAAAATATAAATTCATCTAATGTTAATGTAAAAATTAAAAAATAATTTAATGCCAATGCCTACAACATTAAGCATATGCTATCAAGAAGGAAATTCTGACAGTTCTCTGGACATGTATTCTCAGACCAACATCTTTGCTAATTTTAACTGTCCTTTTCTGATTCTCAATGGACGGTCTTATCTCCTCCCTAAAATTCCATATTCCATCCAAAATACATTGTATTCATTCGCTTCCTATGCACAGGCACACACAAGGCCATGTCTCAGAAAAAGATCATCTGTATGTTTCCATTTGAATGTGCTAAATAGAGGATGACAAGATTTTTAAGAAGTATAAAGAGTTTAATAAAACATGTATTTGTTTTTAAAACAGTAGTTAATGAAAAAGTAAAGCATCTTTGGGAATAAGAAATTGTAATACCTTCACAGAGTACGTGCTTAGGATTCACAGAGTTTCTTAGGAAATAATATCAAATTTTGCTGCAGCCAAAATTCTTGTCCAAAATTTATTTTTCCATAAGATATGCTGAGCAAAAAAGCCTGGACTCTAAACAAACAAGTAAACAAAAAACAAAACAGAAATAGCCCACGTTTTTAGCTGGGGATGGCGGCGGGGGATAGTGGAATCTAGTTTTAAAAGAAAATACAATTCTCTAGGGTTAGGCAGGGAATTGGTTCCAGGACACCCTCCCCATACCAAAATTCATGGATGCCCAAATCCCTTATTATAAAAAGATGTGGTACAGTATACCCTTACTTAATGTCATCAATAAGTTCTTGGAAACTGTGACTTTAAGCAAAATATCATATAATGAAATTTTACCTTAGACTAATTGATAGAAACAATAGTTAAGTTCTGTCCCAAAACATCACCAAACTTCTAAAAAAAATACTCAAAACGCTTCTAATATTAAACACGGAGACAAATGTGAGCTATATATGCATTTAAGAAATATTTATAAATACTAGTGAGATAATTATTTACCTACTTATTTTAGTTCAGGGTCTTAGGAGACAGGACCCTATCCCTGGAGCTCAGGGACTCAAGTGGGAACCAGCCCTGGACAGGATACCATCTCATTACAGGGTCACTCACACACACTCACAGACTCATTCAGACAGGGACCATGTAAATACACCAATTCATCTCATGTGCATGGCTCTGAGATGTGAGAGCAAACTAGAGTCCCTGGAGAAAACCAACACAGACATGAAAACATACAAACAACACTCAGATGAGGGAATCAGCTGGGAACCCATTATTATTAATTTTTCTCATCAATGTTATAATGAAACTTTGTTGAACAAAGCAACATTATTCATGGATTTGTTGCATTTGCATATGACCTATGCACATTCTCTTGTAGACTTTATATCATCTCTTGATTACTTATAATACCAAATGCAATGTAAATTGTATGTAAATAGTTGCTATGCTGTATTGGTTTCTAATTTGTATATTTTTTCTAAATATCTTTTATCCATGGTTGGCTTAATTTGAGAATGCAGAGATTATAGATGCTGAGGGATTCTTTTATTTTATTTTATTTTATAAAAAATCTCTTTAATTTACAAAATTAAGGATCGTCATTATCACTTTTTCAATTCTCCTTAGCTAGGGGCTGACCAATCCTTGAACTTTTTCTAACAGAATGCTGGAACCAGAGCTGACCAATTGTTGAACATACTTCATCCCTGGTGAAGAATGAAAAGCATAAGTTCCCAAGTTTGAGGTAGCTAAAGGAGTTTCTCAGAGGTTGAGAGATACCATGGACACCCTGACCCTGTTCTTTAATTCTTACCCCCAAAGGGATCTGGAGTCTAATAACCAAGTACATAGGATTAGAATGGGAAACATATCTACCAACACATGCCTCATTTTATGCATCCAAGGACTTTTATAGGAATAGCATAACTTTCTTCCCAGAAAAACGTCTACTCAGACTAAAGGGAGAAAAGAGTTAAAAGTCACATTGTTTTGTTAAAATTATTTGTATATATTTAGTGGATATAAGTGTATATTTCTTGCTTGTATTGCATAGATATTGTTCTGAGTGATCTCTGTACTAACAATTAATTGACCTGTATTTAAAAGCCTTGACTCTAATCCTATTTAGTTATAACTGACTTGGTGGGGGCGGGGTAACTCACAAAGGTGTGGAGCTTATGTTCATTGCAGTTAGGTCCCAAAATAAATCTATAGGTGCATCCTGGGAAGTGAGGGACTGAGCACAAATGAAAGCCAATGGTCGCTAAGCAGACCCAGTATCTCAGAAACACTAAGAGTAACATGTGAGGTTGTAATCCAGACACAAATCAGATCTTGCGTAACCATCATGCAGATGGATTTTCTGAATGTCTCTGATCATGATTTGTCATAGTCTCTCTGAAAGCTGGCTTCGTTTGATGAAACCTCCTTCCCTCTAAGCCTCAATTCCTCATACTTTATCTGCTACCTTGTTTTCTCATCCTACATTGATTCTAAAAACAGATGGGCACTTTGCTAAAACCGGATGCACAGATGCATAAAACATATACTCCTAAACCAAAAAAAGTCACTCATTTATTTGTAAAAACTAACAGGTAAACACACAATTAAAACATAATAAATTTGTCCTATGATGACCTCAGGTCACACAGGAAGAACTGCTAAACTCGACTGGAAAACTTTTGGAAAGGACCTTAAAGAATAAGTAAGAGAGGCTTGTTAGTGCAAAATGAAAGCATATGTTCTGTGGTGAAGAAGCAGCATATAGAAACATACATGAAAATGAGAGAGGAAAGTGCATTAGAAAAATCACAAATACTACTTTAAAGTGGAACAAGGGATTTGAGTAAGAAGTGAGAGGCAAGATAGGTCAGTTGTCTGCAGAGATGCCAGATAAGTTTTCATTTTATTCTAAGAGAAATGGAGAGCTAATAAATGATTTTGATTATAAGTAAAAGAGTATCATAACCATTCTATCAAAGTTGTAAAGATTGAAGTGGACGTACAAGTCCACATTGGAGTGAACCACTTCACCAGCAATCATAAAAAAGGCAAATTAAAATAATGTGACAAAACTTTCACCAGTTGAATAAAGAAAGGTAATTGTAGAGGAAATCTCCTAAAAATATAAGCATATGCCTTATAAATAGAGTACACTTAAGTTTCTATGGTGATCTCTACGTCGTTATATGTCACTGAATACACTTAGGATGTTGCAAAAAAGTTCCATAATCATCTTTTTTTTTTCAGTTGAAGTCTCACTCCATCGCCCAGGCTAGAGGGCAGTGGCACGCTCACGACCACCCCAGCATCAACCTGCTGGACTTCGGCAATCCGTTCGCTTCAGCCTTCCAAGTGGTCAGAACTATAGACTTGCGCTAGCAGCTAATTTTTTGATTTATTGATGGGATGAGGTCTCGTCAAGTTGCCCAGGCTGTTCTCGAACCCGTGGGCTCAGACAATTCCCTCACCTCGGCCTCCCAAAGTGCTGGGATTACCAAGTACTTGAGACACTGCACCCGGCCCATAATCATCTTCTAATGAGCAGACTCAATACAAGCTGCAATTATTTGGAACTAACATTTCTATTGCTTTTGGTTGATTTTTATTTTTTGTCCCAAGACTTGCTTATATTTACAATAGGACACAGCCTGGTCATCTTATCCAGCCATACCTTGAGGGAGGATGTTTGTGAAGCCGTGTAAGCTACAAAATTTCTAGGCAGGGACTAGGCTAAGAGGGCAGTTGAGAAGCAAGAAAGGTCATTACTAAGCGTTATTGAGATCAAGAGATAAAGGCTCCTTATTAACTTACAAAAATTACTTCTTAAAGCTCATGTTCTCATCTATAAATTGACAATTATAAATTTTATCTATATGGTATAATTGTGTGTGATGGTGATGTAGTAAATATGTAGAATTCCTAATGCACAAAATAAACTTTCAGTAAATGTTGCTTCTTAATATTATGTGATTATTAGAGTTGCCAACTCAAGAAAAAAGATAAGACTGATAGATAGAAGTAAAGTGTCCAAATTCAAAAATTGTCCAATCGAAGATTTAATTTAGACCTAGGCAGAGGTTCAAATGAAACATGATCTAAGGTTAATATTGAAACAGGCTAAGGAAAAAGAAGATACAAGTCAGCGAATGGGGTTAATTCAGAAGTTAAATCCATGAAGAACAGCAATCCTTTGATTTTTAGCCAAGCATACTCTACTGGACTGGAACCAAGCCCATGAATGAATCAAGGCAAACTGTCAATTGCATATTAGAATCTTAAAACTGATCCTCACATTTTTTAGTGTTGAAGAATCATACATGGAATCAGAATGAAAGTGACTACTATCCAGCTGGGAGATGACAATATGGTTCTGAATCATCTTCCTTAATAAGAGATTAACTCAGAAAATATCCTTATCTATCTAAATCATCTCCATGCACTTTGTCCTGAGGAAACAGATGGAAATCACCACTTTTATAAATCCTATCATTTTTGTTATTTTGGGTGACTATGTCTCTAACACAGTACTTTCCAAGAAAAATTTTGGGAAAAAATTAGCTGTTGCAAATGTGCTTTTTTGTGAATAGTTTTTAGGAAAACTGCTTTTGCTTACAAAATACTTAATCACAAAATTCTTTTCAAAGTCTTAACTTCCAGGTTAAATTGTTAAATAATAAATATCAGGAATCTTTAAAAAGAAGAATAAAATTCAATAAGATATAATTTAATTTTCCCCAATGTTCTTCGGTTAATATAATTTATTGAGCATATTATTGTCATTGATCTCTATTTTCTCACAATATTGCTTAGAAGTGATTCACAGTATTGAAGGTCAGACTCTCAAGGAGACCACACCAAAACTCTTATGCCTCCTTCCCATTTAGAGACCCTGCCTTTGTGAACCACTGTTACTAATATTAGTGAACTTAATTATTTTAGTTAGCTAAAATGAAATAGCTATGAAGTCTGACCCAAACCCAAATATAAGTCAATATTTCTGTGCTAGCTTCTCAGAGTCTCAATTTTCCCATTAGTAAAAGAGGAATAATACCTCCTTGTTGTAGGTAGTCTTTTAGCACATTCAATAAAATTTAGATATTATTTCTGGTAGATTTGCCTCTCCAGTTTGGAAGAAATAACACAGGGCTTAAATGTCTCATTTCTGCCTTCTACTTATCCATTCAGCTTTGCCTAATGCATTTGAGCTTTAAGGTAAAATGGTATCTATTATAAAACAGGAAGGAAATATTTCTCCTGCTTATTCCACAGAGATGTAGCAAGTATCCAATAATATAATATATGCAGCATTTAAAAAATATTGCAATAAAATTCTTACTACAGTATTATTTGCAAGTTTTCAATGCAAGTTAGTTTGACCTGTAATAGTTTGCTTTCTTAACACAGTAGTTCCTTGAAATACAAAATTTGTATATTTTTCCAAAAAAGAATGTTCTCTTCAGGTGAGGTCAGAAAGAAGCACCTAAAAATTATGGAAGGAGGAGGAATAAAGAGATAATCTCTGGAACAGTAGATAGTGACAGGTATTCTGGCAGACTTCTATCAGCTCATTATTTTTGCTTATATGGTGTGACAAAGATTTTATGTAATTACACATGCAAGGAATATTCAAACTTCATTATCAACTCACAAATTGTCATGGTGTATCCAATGCACTTTTCTGTGACATGTTGATAAAATACATGGTTTATAAGGAATGACAGAAGAGCCAAACCCTGCTGATACCCCTGCCCCGCTCCTATCATTAAATTACTTCCACACATGTAATCATTTTTTTCTAAAGTGACTATATAATTGCATGCTTAAACCTAACTTCATAAAAAATTATTTGCTCTAATTAAAATATTTCCATTTATTTTTATGGTTCAAAATGAATATTCTATTCAGCATCTCAAAGCAATCACCTTATTTTTCTAGCTTTGTTAATAATTGCTTATAAATCAAATGTAACCTAAGTTACAGATTATTTTCTATAAATATTCTGATGTGCAATTGCTTTATCTTCCTATGATTTATTTTAAAATAGTTGTTTCTAGAAATATATACTATAAATTATACTATTATTAGGGTATGTGAAATATAGAGAAAAAATTGTTTAAGTAAGCTTGAAAAATAATTTTACCAGGCAATCAGTGGATATTCTAGCTATTTGACTGCCAAGTATTCCATTAACTGGGTACAAATACATTTAGATTAGTTGAGGCAATCACTAATGAGGCAAGAACTGGTGACTTGTGGACAATTGAAAACTGCTGACTAAGCCAATGTTTGAAATACTTTCAAAGCAGGACAGATAATCCTTGTGCTGCAACTACTTGCTATTTCATATTTATTATGAATGACCATTTCTCCATAGAATCCATGAAATAGCCACAGCTCTTATTAGGATTTTTGGTCCATTTTGACAATAAATGACTTTATCAATTGTTTTGTTTATGTTAAGAGAATCTTCAAAGTGTTGGGCTCTATTAGTTAAACATTTCTGTTCAATTAAGTACATTAAATCATACCTGTAATATTTCATTTCTTACAATTTTTGCCATTGGTTTATTTAGCCTAATCACAATTATTTAATATTACATAGTGTTATTTATTTATGTTCATTAAGAATCAATAACCAGTACATTTAATTATATAGCAAAAACTTTAATTAAAATACAATTGTTGAATCCAGTCCACAAATATTCTATATTTGAAAATTACTTATACCAATCAGCACTCTTTTTTCCTTCTTAACTTGATTATACACATTTATATTCATTTTTCTACAGATTTTTATATTAGCAACATTTGTAAGAAAAGTTTCTTCCATAAGTCATAAATTAAATTAAATGGTCATGTTAAAATTCTCATGCCTACGGTTTCCCCACACATACACAAAGCAATTTTTGTACTCTCATTTAGAAGCAGAGGGAGAGAGATAGAATGTATGTGTGTAGATGTGTGTGAATGTAACAATGGTATTTCAGCTTATGATAATATACAGGAAGAGAAGGACTATTAGCAGTTTGTCAAATTTCTGACATGAGAAATCAAAGTGAATCACAAATCACAAGTTACTTTGTTGGAAAAGGATGCATTAAAACTCTGATCTCCTTGAAAAAGAGTTAAAAAAAACAGGTAGTTGCTACCAATTAGCATAAACCTAATAATTTTCAAAGTATTTTTTAACAAACACTATAGTCGGTGAACTTATAATTATCAACTCTGTTTCTTGCTTTTAAAAAATTCCTATTTTCACTATCATATTGTGAACTATCATTCAGTGAAAAATCACAATTCCCAGCTAAGTGACACTGAAACAAGCATTAAAAAAAATTACAATTAATTTTGCAATTTACTACTTATATAAGTAGATAAACTGTATGTGTTTATATATGCAAAACATATAATGAGTATTTAAGTTATTTAAGTGCATTCTTATTTGTGTGCATAGCTTTCCAACAGCCATACTCTATGCTAGAAATCTAAGAATCCAGACTACTGGTCTGCAAATGAAAACCATAAAGGGTGGCATATAGTAATGATTTGAAACACTCACTGTGGAAGGATTGAAGAATATTGATTGTCCATTCATCTGTTAATCTTCCTGCTTTTGTTATCTGGATACATTTGAGTTGATTTGAAGATTCTCTTAATTCAATCCAACAAATCATATCTTCATTATAAATAAAATCCATAGTATGAATTTCATTTCCATTGACTGAGCTCAGGGTTGCCATTTTACTTCCATTAAGATAGAAAACCTCAATTGTTTCAAAATTTGCGATTAATAGCATAGGTGGCCTATCTGTAGGTTCTGTAATAAAAGAAGAAGAAATAAGTAAATGAGAGCTATTTTTTTTACAATTGTACATTATTCACTAACATTATTTTTATACTTTAAATGCATTTTTAGACTAAAAAATTATTTGTAAAATATTATTTAATAAGGCATCTATATGCTTCACTGATTATCTATTTCAGCTCACTTCTCTGAGGAAAACATATTCTACTAAGAAATTGAATTCCTTATTTCCTTAGTCATAATGTGTTGTCTAAATGTGAAGGCAATGTCATTTACTTTCACCGCCAGTAAATAAAAGAAATGCTGTGAACTGTTTTTCTAACAGTGATGATGGATCTGGACTGGCCTATTCATACAGTTTTATAGACTTCCTTTGTGAGTGAGAGCATACTTTTTTGGGTTGAATGTATGAGATCAGAAATAGGTTGTCTGGAACAGAACAGGCAAAGTTCCTAGGCTCACACAAAAAGAACACTTGTGACTCTGGTTTCATTGGCTCCCAGACTGACTCCCAAGAACCGAAAAAATCACACGTTCTATTAGTGACTAGATTGTGATTTCTGAGCCGTTTTCTTCTATATCTCTTCCCTATAGTCAGGAAAATAAGATTTAGATATAAAATGAACTTGTTCGATAGCACTTTTTTTTTTTTTAACAATACAGCTTTGCTGGTGTTAGGACTGGTGAATTTTTGATGAACATATGAAAATTATCCAGACTGTCAATAGCATATCTAAAGGTTATAGTAAAATCCCATATAAAATTAGTGTTGAGAGAGTTTAGCTCTACAGTCATATTCAGAATAGTTTTTCTGCTAATTAGGGAATAAAAAAAGGAAAACCTTAATTCCTCTTTTTTTATGACATGCATCCAAAGAATTAATAAATCCCTTTGACTATGATATCAAAGCTATCAGAAATTTTACCATTTCTGAGTAACTAATGCGACCTCTCTGCTGCAAACTGCCAATCATCTCTCACTTCAGTTATTCCAGTGGTTTTCTAACTGGCTTCCCTGTTTCCTCCTATGCCCTCTTCCTCTTTAGTGTTCCCAAATACAACAGGCAGAGTTATACCTTGAAAATGTTAAGGCAGATTAGGTCAGTCTTTTACTCAATCCCTCAAAGGGTTCCTTTTCCAGTCAAAGCAAAAGTCAAGGGCTTTACAATGTTATATACAACTCTCTCTAATATATATATACTCATTGCTTTTAAAATCTCATTTTCTTTATCTCCTTACTGCTCTTATCCTTATTTATCTCACTCCAGTCATGTTGTACTTCTAACTGTCCCTTGAACAGCCCGGGCAAGCTGCTACCTCAGAACCTCTTCTCTCTTCCTGGAATAATCATTCCCCAATTATCAGAATGGCTAACTTGCTCATCTTCTTTAAGTCATTATGAAAATGTCCATTTTTTTTTTTTTTGAGTTGGAGTGTCACTCTGTCGCCCAGACTGGAGTGCAGTGGCCGCTCCAGGCCACCGCAGCCTCGACCTGCTGGGCTCCGGCGATCCTTCCGCCTCAGCCTTCCAAGTAGCTGGAATTACAGGCGCGCACTACCATGCCCGGCTAATTTTTTGATTT
>CAUYQG010049913.1:0-53036 GCA_963574415.1 Tarsius wallacei | reverse complement strand
AACACAGACACAGTGATATATATACATATGTGTATATATATATATATAGAGAGAGAGAGAGAGAGAAAGAGGGAGAGAGGGAAAGAGAGAGAGGGAGGAAGGGAGGGAGGGAGGGAGGGAAGGAAGGCGTAGGGGTGGGGGGAAGAGATTGAGAGAGAGACAGATTACTGCATTTCCAGAAATAAAAGGGGTTCAAATGCCTGGAGAGGTTTTACTAAAGGGGAGTGAGAGAAAGTTAGAGAGGTCTTTGAAGAGCAGATCATGGACAGGCTTTGTAAGCCATAGTAGGAAGTTTGGGCCACACTGATATGGGTAACCACTGAAGGATTTTAAAAAGGCAAGTAGCATGATCAGATTTGCTATGAACCCCTTATTATTTTTGACTTTACTTCTTATCTTATTTGTTGAGAGAAGGAGGGATGTGAAGTTTGGAACTAAATTATTTTCTCTTGTGGGGGCGGGCCTCGGTCCTATTTATCATAGAAGAAAGCCCTCTCATTTTTATAATGAGGCAATTGCCAAGATTATACTTTTTTCAAGTAACAAAAACATACAAAAGGGGTAAAGGGGATCTTTGCCTGTTCATATTGTGAAAACTAAGAACAGAATATAGAAATGCCCAGAGAGCATGTTTGAATACATCTCTTTGTAAAACATGACAGAAAGGAGTGATTATTTAAATTGGACAGGACTTTGCATTCCTGGCTCCTTGGTGGCAATGCCTTTTGTCTGAACTCTCTTACTAGAAAAATGTCACAAAGGATAAAAAATGAGTCCAATAAGTTTTATTCAATTTCAGAGTCTATTATATATTCTGTTTTACACAAAGCATATAATTTTAAATTTCATAGATAGGCACACTGAACATACACTTGGTAGATATACAGCTATTTGTACGAGTGAAATTGAAACCCTCCAGGGAGTGTACATTAATAATTCCTTACTTGTAAGACAGAACAGCCATCACATATTCCAAACAAAGCCCGGCCAGCACAAAAGTGATTCATGGTCATTTATGAAAACTGATTACCAATCACTAGATCTTAAAGCCATGGCAACCTTTATTTTTCAATCTCATAAACAATAAAGCTCCTTTCTGTTAAACACATGAGGGACCTCTTTCCCACAGAGGAGTTAGTAGATGCAAAAGCTAATTTTCCACATCTGACAGCATGCATGAAAGCTGATGAATACATATATGATAAACATATTTCAGTGGAAAGAAAAAATGAACATGTATATATTTATATAGCGTTTTCTTTCACTGGGGTGTTGATCTAAAGGTAGTGGTGGAGGGGAACCTAACTCCTTTTTTTAGTGCCCCAAAGGCAAACATTTTCCTAATTGGACAGTTTAAAATATTTTCATTAATCCTAGATAAAAGCGATATTTATATTTAGCTTAAATGGTTTTTCCGAACAAGACATTCAGATTGTAGTTCTCGTACTTAATAAGGGGAAACAAGAGATTACAATAATGCCTAACTTGTAGCTTAGTCTTAATATTTGGTAAAGACATCAGACAAATCATTCATCCATTCTTCTATCACCTAGGTGACCCAAGATACCAGGAAGAACCAGCATGACTCTATGACTAATAGGTCAGGGGTCGTCCCTTTTCCCTATTCCAATGGGTGAATGCCAGGTCAAGTAGATAAGAGAAAGTAACAAGGTCATTCCTCTGCTTGGCCTTTACTTGTTCTGTCAGTGTCTTTTATGTGCCCAAGGGAGACAGTAACTTCTCCACAGTCATCTTGAAAGCCTGGAAGTCTTTCCCCTCATCATGTTCCCAAAAGTGCTGGTTGAGAGATGTGAAATTCAACACTCAGTAAAGAGGTAAGCAGAAGGCAGGGAAATGAAGCACAGGCAAATCTTTGCTTACTTCCCATGATGTGCACCATTGGTCTTGCATTTGGAAGCACTTCTTAAAACATTGAAAAAGTTTAAGAAACAAGCAGTTTAAATCTGATGATACTTTGAACCATGTTCAAGGATAATGTGACAAGAGTTGAGCAATAGTTGAAATCTTGCTGGCAGAAGTCCACTGGTATCTTTGGGTTTCCATATGGTGAATAAGTAAATGTGCAGTTTAAGCTACCTGGCTTCTCCAGATCTAATTCTTGAGTTCTACTGTGAAGCGCTGGTTCTGGACTTAGTCTTTCCAGCACTTTAAGACTTCCATGGCTAGATGGTCATTAGAAGAGGTTAACTCCATGTCCTGTCTGTGGGCTTCTGCCTTGTTTCATCTCTTCCCCATTCTTTGGCCAAGCTCTCATGCCCACTGATATGCTCCCAGGCTAGAGTTTCCTTTACCTCTATAATACAATTTTATCTACTCTTGTTGCAAATCTTGATTGATGGCGTCATTAATGGTACGTTCATTACCCAAGACAAAAAGAAAAAAAAAATGGCCAGGTTCCTGCCTTCTTGTTTGCTTTTTTGAGCATTTTATAGTCAAATTTTGAAAAGAGTTTTATTGTGGGGGCAAAGGTAGTTAACAATTTTCAGTCCAATTCTGGCTACAAGAACAATCTTTAATTCTTGTTTGGCACCAAATATACAATCTCTCCTGGGTCTGTTCTAAGCTGTGTAAGCAGATAATTTCCCGTTTTTCAATGACATTTTTTAATAGTTAGCTTCTGGAATTCAGCCTTCAAGGGGATTTCCTGATAAGAGCTATGTAATCAGGATGGAATCTCTTATTAAAAGGATTTTCGTTTTCCAAATCTTGAAAAAAGTCTGTTTCTCTTTTCTCAAATTATCAGGCTATCTATCAATAATTGAAGGTGAGATTGAAACTATGACCTTGGCAGGTAGTGCAGAAGATTTGCTGAAGTTGTTCAATAGTGTGAGCTATATATATATATTTTAGATTATGAAGTGTTTTTAAGCTATATTAAAAGTAAACTTATTTTCACATTCTTCAGAGTCCTGGGAACAAATTCATTTATTCAACAAACATTTCACTTATTCAAGAGTCAGTACATTGAAAGCAGAAGAAAAGAGCAAACTGAGGAAGTTTCCAGCTGCCCTTCATACTCAGTGTCCTCAGCATATTGTTGCTGAGGGGTCCATCCTTGGCCTAGTTGCCATAGTGTCTCACACAGCTCTAAGTCTGCCCATTGGTACATGATGCAACAGGCCAAGCCTTAGAGACCTTCACCTGAATCACCTGGGGAATGGCTGCAAGCCAGATACAGTCAGTAACTACATGAACGGACTAGAAATCTATATTTCTTTTTTTTTTTTTTGAGTTGGAGTCTCACTCTGTCGCCCAGGCTGGAATACAGGGGCATGCTCCAAGCCACCACAGCCTCAACCTGCTGGGCTTCAGCGATCCTTCAGCCTTAGCCTTCCAAGTAGCTGGAACTATAGGCAGGCACTACCACGCCTGGCTAATTTTTGATTTATTGTAGAGATGAGGTCTCGCCAAGTTGCCTGACTGGGTCTCAAACCTGCGGGCCCCGGCAATCCACTCGCCTCGGCCTCCCAAAGTGCTGGGATTACAAGCTGAGCCACCGAGCCTGACCTGAAATCTGTATTTCAAAAAGTTCCCCAGATGATTCTTATGTAAACTAAAGTCTGAGAACTACAGCACCAGAAATTGTAACTGAATCTGCCTCCATAAGTTAACAGAATTTTGGACAATCTATTTAACCTCTCAGTGACTTCTGTTAACTTATGAATCCGCCTCCATAAGTTAACAGAATTTTGGACAATCTATTTAACCTCTCAGTGCCTCAATTTCCTTATCTGTATAATGATAGATAATCACAGCTTGGGGAGGGGAGAGAACTTTATATTGAATGAGGGTTTGAAAGTTTAATGGTAGACTAGACTGGGGCTCTCAAATTCGTGAAGTGACTGGAAAAGCTGTAGAAACTGACTGGGATTGTATCCAACAGAAAAGGTGGATTTTACAGAGTAGGTTCAAAGGGACAACAATTAGACAGAATGAAGTTACTTTTGGCTTTCACACTGTCAAGTCCAGCTGGTTCACAAAACCAGGTACCCTTGAAATATTGCAAGAATTAAAGGAGATAATGAATGGAAAAGCACTTTAAATATTTTAATGTGTTGTACACATTTGGAAATACTATTTTATAACTGTATGTATAGATGTAGCTGAAAACAATAAAACAGAAAACACTAAAGCACTTACTCAGTGAAAAGAAGACATTGCTAGGTGTTTAGAGGATATAGACAAAAAGAAAAAAAAAAGAAAGACATTGTTCTTGGCTGCAGGGAGCCTATTGTGTCTGAAGAGGGACAGTTGCATACCCCCAGAGCTTCCTTACTCATCTTTCCATATGGTGGTAAATTCAACTTCCCCATTGTGTATGGGCAACCTACAGCTGCAATATGGGGGTCACTCTGCTTCCAAGGAAGGACTCTCTCTGCCTGTGATGAGGAGTAACCCTACTCTGATCCCACCAATGGTCCTAATGACTATATCTTTTGTGTAGTTCCACTACCTCTCAAAATGTGCAAATGAGATGTTTCTTCCAGTTTCTATAGATTGGGATGCCTGAGATACCTTGGTGAGGGACTACTGTACAAGAGAGACAGGAAGATTATCATGCAGACATAAAATCTCAGAGAGCAACAGACTGGAGTATAAGTAAATAGTCTGACACATTTTACTCTTCCTCCTATATTACATCAGGGCTCATTTAAAAAATACACAATTTGGTGAGCATAAGTCATTAAGGAAAAGTTAAAAATCTTAGTAGAGATGGAAGTGCTGGTGTCATACATTATGAAAATTTTCCATTCAAAATGGATGTAAAATAGAGGTACAATTTTTCTTCACGCTGCATTCCCAGAGCAGATCAGTTCAGAATTAGTTCACTGAACACCTCCTGCTTGTCTATTCTTTGTCAGGCCCATAGACACATGAATACCTAGTCTATGTCCTCAAGATGCTTGCAGTTTTCAGTTATTACTCCAATGAGAATCATTCACTTCTCATAGGAGGTGAGTATTGATAGTTTCTTTAGAAGTCCAGTGGGCCATTTAGTGACTATTACTGTGCTCTTCTCTCAAAAGATATACCATATACTGCTGTGCCATCCAGGGCCATTTACAAAACGGAGCTTCATGAATCTGATCCTCAGAGCTATAAAAACCATCCTGGGATTGAGGTAAAGGTTTTGGGAAGGGCACAAGGATTACCCCCAACCTAGTAAAGAAGGTTGCATCACAGAGCATGGACCTCCAGGCCCCACAGTGGTTCATGAAGCTCCAAGCAAAGTTTTTACCTCCCCAGAGGCAGCAAGTCAAGGCAGCAAGTCAGTGTGGAATAGGCTACCTTGTAGGGGATGACCTGGCTATCAGTCATTCCTCTAAATCTACAGGCCTTAGGAAAGACTTCTCCTTTGGGACCTTGATTTTTCCAACTGAAAAATAAGAAGGCTGAACTCACACACTCTGTGAGGTCCTACCTGAGTTGACTTTCTAATTAGACCATTACCTTCTTCATTGACATTTGGACTAAGCCTACTGAGGCAGTCAATATACAACATAAAGTTCTTTATATAACAATAGTATAGACCCTGGCTGGCTGAAGGCCCTGTGCACCCAGGTACTAGGCAATGGTTCCAGAGTTCTGCATCTGACTCTTTGGTTCCAACACTCTTTGTAGCAGACTTTGGCGAGGATCAATGGTTAGGACAGTGAGGATCAATGGTTAGGACAGTGGCTTCTCACTGTCCACTCTCACATATACTTGATACTGAGTCTACTCTTCACAGTGCTAGTTTGTTGGTTGGCTGTACTTCGAAAGATTTCTTAGCTAAGGTTCTCTTGACATTCTGGCCTAAGTCTTCATATCTGAACTAGGCTTTGTGTTCTCCCATGGTCACATGCTACTTGAATTGAGAAATTAGGACTCAATAAAGATTTTAATTAATTCTCAGTCATTCTTCCAAAACAAATAAATGCCTGAACAAATTGTCATTAGTTTATTTAATTCCCATTTGTTCAGGTTGGATATCTTAGGACATCATTAGGCCTCCCCTTGACCACAGACCTAATATCTAATTAGAAACAAAGCCTTTTAGTGCTTCTCCATGCTGTTTTTCCTGTCTATGTTTATTTCTACCACCCTAGGTTAGGACTGTCTCACAGCTTATCTTGATTACTGTAATATCTTCCAAAATCTCCACCATGCCTTATCTTTCAACATTCCCAAATATCATTTATTATATGTGTATATCTTTATTAGCTTCATACATTTTAAACCCTGTCCATGATTTTCTCCTAGACAAAAATGTCAGTGTTTTCTTTTAGTCCAGAATAGAGTTCAAATTCCCAGGTGCATATCCAAGGACCTCCAACCTTCCACTCCAGCTCTTCAACCTCATCCAGACACAGTCCAGTATGAAATCTAGGCTCTGTTCTCACTAATTTCCTAGTGAACTTCCAGAGACTTTCAATTTCCTTCCATTACACATTATGTACATGCCATAAGCCCCCTACTATGTTGTAAGCCCTTCAGGGGACAATTCAGGCCAACTCTTCTGTCTCCATCAGTAACTAGCTGGAAGTGTGACAAAGATAGCTTTTTGGTGTTTGCAGAACAAATCTATGAGTGTATCCCACAAAGCCAGTGTCATTTCTACCTTCAGCTCTTCCTCACACAATGTTCTCTGCTTTGAATGGTCTCTTTCAGTTTAAAATTATTGCTAATTTTGGTGAGTCAAAGTTAATTTTCATCTAGGATTTCTCTTTTCTTGGCATAAAGCTCTTCATAATCTATTCTTATCTCATTAATGTTTGTGGCATCTGTGATTAAGTCCCCATTTTCATTCCTAACATTGTTTATTCATGTGTTCTCTACCTTTTATCTTGATCAATCTTGCTAGAGGTTTGTTAATATTATTAATTTTCACAGGGAGCCAATACTTGGTTTTTGTTTTATCCTCTCTATTGTTTCTTGCTTTTCTATTTTATCAATTTCTTCTTTTATCTTTGTTATTTCCCTTTCTACTTTCTTTGGATTTAATTTGCTGGGTTTTTTTTTAGCTTTCTAAGACAGTTGCTTAGTTCAATACTTCTCAACTTTTTTCCCCTCTTTTTCTAATGTAAGCATTTGAAGTTCTATGTCTCGCTATCACAACTGTTTTAATTGCATTTCATAATGCAGGAAATTGTTACATAGCATTATTATTTAGCTCTAGATATTTTTGAATTTATAATATGATTTTGCCTTTGATGTATGAGTGATTTAGGAATGTTTTCTTATATTTTCAAGCATAAACAGTTTTGCTAAGTTATCTTTGAGTTACTATTTCTTACCTAATTGCTTTGTGGTCAGAGAATTTAGAATGATAACAAATTCTTTGAAATTTGTTGAGAATTTCTTTACGGTCCAATATATTGCTGATTTTGTTTGAAGATTGTGTTACCTTAATTGTTGGGTAGAATGTTTTATGAATACCCACTAGGTTATGCAGTTAATGGTAGGATTTTAGTTGATATTTCTAATGGTTCTATCCCCTTCTTAAACTAGTAGTTACCAAGATAGATACATTAAAAATAAAACAAAACAAAATAAATAAATAAAAACCTCCCATTAACACTGCAGTTTGTCTGTTTTTTTCAATGGCTATAAAATTTTTTGATTTAAATATTTTTGGGACATATTACTGAGTACGTGCATATTAAGAATGATTATGACTTTCTGACAAATTGAAAGTCTTAACATTATATAGTGATCTTTTCTCTTTTTTTAGTTAATGTTTTTCCCTAAAGGTTAATTTTGTCTGATACTAATACAGTTTCTTTAATATTTATCTGGTATGACTATCTTTTCATTATTTTATTTTCAATCTTGCTATATCCTGTGTCTTCGATGTGTCTCTTCTAAGCAACATAAAGTTAGATTTATTTTTAACGTCGTTAATCTTTCTCTTTTAACTAATAGAATTTATGCATTAATACTTATAAGTACTTACATATGCACAATAAATCAATTACTGTGTATATATTCATATATACATATACAATATATTAATTTTGCATTTTTATTTACAGCATTTTATTTTGCTATGCATTTTGTCTGTTCTATATTTCTTTTTTCTTTTCTTGCCTTGCTTTAAAGTGATTTTATATTTTATTATTACATTTTTCTCTTATTATAGAAACCATGCACTCTATTTTTCTTCTTTTGGCGAGTACTCTAGACATTTTAACAAGCATACATAACTTGAATTCTAGAGCTAATCAATATTTTGACCTTTAGCATCAATGACCCTGTAAGTCAATTTTTAAATTATTCTTCTATTTTTCTTTTGACAGCTTTAAGATATAATTTGCATATATTTCAACCATCTAAAGTGTACAATTCAATGATTTTTAGTATATTTAAAGAACTGTGTACTCATTACCACTATCTAAATTTAGAACATTTCATTACCCACAAAAGAAACCCATACCCAGTAGTATTCACCCCTGACTCACCCCATGTTAAGCTCCTGTCAACTACTAATTTATTTTCTGTCTCTATAGAGTATTCTGAAAATGCATGTAAATAAATTATACAATTTGTGGTCTCTTTTGACTGGCTTTTTTCACTTACCATAATGTTTTCAAGATTCATCTATGTTGTAACATATAGCAATACTTCATTTTTTATGGCCAAGTAATATTCCATTGAATTGATATATCTTAAATTCATGTTTATCAGGTTTCATACTTCCTTTTCAAACTAAAATTGGCTTCAGTAATCATTTTAAATCTGAAGGCTCCTCCTTATTCACTTATTTGCTGGTTTGAAACTATTTACTTTCTTGACTATTCATACTAAATCAAGACATTAAATTCAGTCTTTTTAGCTGTTTGTAGCAGGCAGTTTACTCTGGATGTTATATTGGAGGACAGAGTAACTATCCAAAGGTTCTTTTCTGTTATTTGACTCTCCCATCCATCCTTTTGCACAGATCAAACCTTCTTCAGTAGGAAAGCAGCATATTGAGGTCTCCCTTTCCTTAATTTTTTTTTGTACTACTTTTGGGCCATATACATCTGCCTTTTGACACAGATGGCCTTGTATTCAGTTATCACTGACTATCATGAGAAGCCCCAAGTAGAGAAGGATGATCTCTGATGTTTCTCTCCATTTTTAGAAAGGCGGTCGGACTTAGCATACAGTCGAGCAGAGGGTAGGTATTTAGAAAGAACTATTGAATAAACAAATGAACAGACTGAAAGACTTCTATTTTCTTCCAGGACAATTGACTCCTCTGAGGTAAATTTCATGTATACGACTTCTGATGCCTGGATAAAGTGAGCTGAGATCAAGGTGCTAATACATCACCCTGGGTACCTTCTCTGAGTCTGACTCCTTGATCTCAGGGACATGGAAGGCAGTCAAAGTGCAAGCTCTCATTATTTACAGCCTCTACAGGGTGTGCAGGAGGATACAGAACAAATCATCTTCCCCAGTCTGGCTCCATTGATGCCTCAGACTCCTGAGGACTAGGAGGTATTTGTTGCAATTTTGATTTCCCAAGTTCAGACAGGGCTTAGATTTGTGTCTATCTTAAGCTCCTTATTGTCTTTCTGCATATTATGTGGCAAAACCAAGGTCTCAATGGAACATATTCAAAAGGGAGATCAACAGAGGAATTTGGATCAGATATGATTAAACTTTAATCTCCTTATTATTACCACACTGGAAGGAAAGAACTGCCCAGCACTGGTGCTGGGCCATATTTCACGGAGTTGCTTATGTGGCTTGTTCTAGTAGGCAGGACACAGTGACCCAGAAGACCTTGTGCTTACCTCATAGGTGGAAGAAACCTTCCTTCTCTGAATTTGTAAATCTTTAAGCCAGGCTGGGAATGCAGAGCACTGAAGTTGAACAGATGGGGCTGTGGTGACTGCACTTTGGGCTAATGAGAAATCAGCATTCCCGGATAGCAAAGGGCTCAGGGAGGACACAATCCAGCAGCTTAGGAGAGTTTAGAGAAGGATTAGGGAGGCAGTGAAGAATCATCACTGTGGAGCTCTCGGCTGCTTCATGAAAGCAGCACATTACCCTTATTCTTTCTTTTTGAAATAGCAGTGGGTTCATCAGGGATGTCTAGTCTTAACATAGGTTAGAGAATGTATATCTCTTTTTTAAAAGGTCACGTAAGTGGAACAAAAATGAAAATATGGCACTGCAACCTAGCAATAATAGAGGAAGATTTCACATAAACCAAATCTAATTTATAGTTGGCGCTTGCGAAGAGTTGTGGAGCCTTACACATAATAGAGGCTTAATGGGTATTTGTTGAATTTAATGATTTGAATCATTTGCAGCAAAACAAATTCCACTTTGTATGAATTGCTCAGATAGGTTTCTTCCTTGCTCCATTTAGCACAGCAGGTAGATGAGATTTTCCATGTGTATTTGAACCACAGGATGATGAGACCCTTGCCCATCCATATACCATGCCCTAAGCCACAGAGGCGTGTAACAGTTGTCTTGAAATAGAAGGACCTTGGCCTGAGTCCTGGCTTTCTAATTTACCCGTTAGGAAAAGTATAGGACTTGTTGATGAGAAAAAAAACATTTATGATGAAATAACACAATCTGGCACAGAGTAGCCCTCATTTATTGTTCGTTACAAAAATAAATTGTAATGTCCTCACAAGATAGTGTTTGACAAAAGTCAACGATTTAGTCTCAGGGCTCTCCGCTAAAATACCCAGACACTCTGAGAAAAACATTGAAAATTCCTAATAGTCTATAAGCGTGAATTCACCCATGATGATGTCTGAGATAGATTTGCATTCATTTTGACAAAGTATGTAGTTGCTGGAAATCCAGAGCATGGACTGGGGTTGGTGCTTTTACCATTGAGAGGACACACAGCATACCTGTATCCTCTGAAGCAAAGTTAGTGGAAGACTGCATCAAATGGAGAACTCTATAGCAAAATGTGCTTTCTAAAGGAAACAGGAATGCTTGAATCTGCCCAATTAGTACGTCTTTTTCTTCCTCTGACCCGAAAATATAAATTCCAATTTTTTTTTTTTATTATTTGGATTATGGGCAGAAACAAATCAAGGGAGAGATTTTGTGACCAGTGAAACTAAAGGAAGGGGTTGTGGCAAAAAGTAACCACTTTGGAGTTTTCATTCACAGTTAAATGAGAATATCTGGAAGTGGGTGCTTGGGCATCGGGATGTATTCTAAGTTCTCCAGGTGATTCTAAAATGTAACTAGGGTTGCAATCCACTTTTTCAGATTACTCAATAATAGATTTTCCTTTAGGTGAGAGGTAGAATGAAATTATTTTTTAGTCCAGTATCTATCCTCGTTAGATTATAACCATAGTAGTGATTCTCAAAATACTTGTTAAGATTACAGATAGCAGACCCCATCCAAGACATATCAAATCAGAATCTTTGGAAAGGAAGGACTGGATCGTGGGAATCTGCCTTTTTAACAAGCTCTCCAGATGACTTTTATGCTTACTTAACTCTGAAAACTAATGACAGTGGATTGCAAACTTAGCTACATATTAAAATCATTTGGAGAGATTTGAAAAAGAAAAAAAAAAAAAAAAAAACCGATGCAAAGACCCCAGGGATCAACCAGTTTATAAGCTCTTCAGTGAATTCAATGTACTACTAGGATTAAGAACCACTGAACTAGAGGCTATGTATGTTAATAAACTAGTAAGCTTAAAATGTGAGAGAAAAATTCCTACAGCAACAACACGGACAGGGAATCTGTTCTTGCTTACTGGTTACACAGATTTCAAATTCTGAGATTATTAAGCTAATGAAACAAATATGGAGCAATTGAAGTGCTACGGATTGATGGCCAACCAGCCCTTGGTAGCATACCCACAGATTAGGCACTAGATGTGTTTTCTTTAAAACAGGAACATAATAAGCATATTCGCCATCATTAAAACTTGTTCTGGAAGTTTTCGTTAATGAAATAGACAAGACAAAAAAATGGAGGCAGCTTAGCAAAATTATAATTATTTGTTTGATGATGAGTTCTTTTGCTTAGCAAACCTGACGTATAACTAACAAGAATACTTAGCAAGTTGGTAAGATACAAAGCAAACATTTAAAAGCACTCCCTTTCCCATATTTTAACATTAACCAGTTGGAAAAATAATGGAAGATGATATTATTCACATTAGCAACTAAAAACAATCTTAATAAAAAAGGTAAGATCTATTTTTAAAACAATATTAATGAGCAACATAAAAGGTGTCATAAATGGAGAGATTCACCTTATTTACAGATAGGAAAGACTGATCTGTAACCATGTCAACTTTCTGCAAATTAATTTATAGTTTTAACACAGTTACATATAAAGTCACAATGTTTGCTTATTTAAAAATCAATAAGATTATTCTAAAGTTCACCTAGTAGAACAAATGAAGATTGTTTAAGAAAATTGTGAAAAAGACATACATGTGTTACTTGCACCACCACTTAGGAAAATATACAAAATCAAAAAATCCTTTAAAAAAATTCTTTTTTTAAGAAGAAAAAAAGATGTCACTGACAGAATAGAAAAATACAAATGAAAACTTCCAGAACAAATTTTAAAAACAAATGAAATAAACAAAAAGATTTAAGACATCCCTAGACTATATATAAGTTCATGATATGCTTTGATAGTACTTCAGATTCTTGGAAAAATTAGTTATTCAACAATTAGAAACATAATAATTGATTTACATTTGAAAAAATACTAAAGTTAAATTTTTATCTTATATAATCTAACACAATTAATTCCAGTTCAATTCAATCAAACACCCTCTTTATAAATCAACATAAAAAGATAAATACCTTAGTAAAAAATATGTAAAGTTTATAAGCCATTATTAAAAAAAGAAATGTAAATGACCGATAAGAATGTAAATAAAAAATAACATATTTTTAATTTATTTACTGTACAAAGAAGAAAACTATGAAGAGGTCATGGCAAATTGACCTCTCTTCTACATTATTATTGGGATGTAAATTGGTGTAATCACTTTTGCAGGACAATTTGGAAGCAGGTATAAAGAGTCTTAAGAATATGTATTCTTAAAAAGTTTCAGGAAGTAATTCTACCTCTAGGACTTCTCTTAGAATATAATCAGATATTTGTGTGATGATTATTGCATAAAGATGCCCAGTATAGAATCATTTTTATAGTGAAAACTCAGAACAACATAAATGTCCACAATAGGAGATAGTTTAAATACCTTTTGTTTAGCCCTATAGTGTAGTTCTGTGAAACCTTAGCAAATTATATTTTCAGAGGAAAAGACAAGGGAAAAGTGTGTGCTGTTAATAAAGAAGTGTGAGGTATTGTCTGGACATGAATTGTTACCGCCCCCCCATTACCCCTACCCCGTTACCTCCCCTAACCTCCCCCAACCTCCCTCTTCCCTCTACCCAGAGCACTCTGGATGAGGCTGGTCTCTGAAGGGTAGGCATATTAGCAATAGTAAAACATGGGATGTAGGTGACCAAGCAAAGCTGAAGGCAATATAGTTGTCACTCTTAATTGATGTAATTGTAAACACCAGATAGGAATGTGACTAATTAACTTGCTTGCCTATAAAACTGCTTGCTACACCGCCCCCAAGGTGTGGGATCTTCACCCACCTGCCTCCGTTGGTGCCCCTGTGGGTTTGAATATTACCAGTGTCTCTCCCTGCTGGACCTCCAGGTGACTTCTTTGGAATAGGTAAACATTTAGCACAAGCTCTCTCAGATTTGGGGTTACTGTGTCATGACAGAAAAATAAAATAAAATAATTTGTATACTGGCTTCTGGGAAGAGAGAGCTTAAACCACCCCACACCCTCTATCAGAATTAAATCTGGGCATATTTTTTTTGAGTAATATATTAGCAAGTAAAATAATTTGGTGTAATTATAAGATCTTTCTCTGATGGAAGTGACTTTTGCTTTTTTCTTGTCAGAATTATAATGGCACTTAGTATTTTTCTTTTTTTGTGTGTGGTGATGCACACCTGTGGTTCCAGCTACTTGGAAGACTAAGAGCACTTAGTATTTTTGACTGACTTTTTTTCTACTTCTAGAGGGGGATGTAAGTAAGCAGGCATGAGGAGAAGGCAGCAACTATTACCATTGGGGCAAATATTCTCTCCTACGATTTCTTAGTCCCTTTCTCTGCATCCAAGGGCCTATCTTGGACCCTCCTTCCTTATATTCCCGTGATATTAGGCAAAATTCCCAACTTAGATTTAGGGGAAGCTGAGAGAATGAGGCCTTTGGTCTTCCCAGCATAAGAATAAGCAATCTTTCCTCTTATGAGTATCATTTGTTAGGGCTTGGGACCAATATGGGCTAAAAACATTATTTAGCTATACCTTGTCCTCCAGTTATATTTATTCCACTTGGAGACCTTTCACATTATAGTTCTCTAGGACAAGATTGGGAGGTTTAGTATTAGATCTTGATCTAATACTATCTTAATCTCATCAGGATTTCTCTCTGTCTCTGTCTTGAGAAACTGATTTTACAAATGAGCAATGGCCAGACTGTGCATAAAAATAGAACTCTGACTCACCATCTGTAGCAATCAGTCCAGGAAGACAAACCACAACCTTTGTAACAATCGGCCCCAAACATGCAGGAATTAATCAATAACTGCCAGCTACACTTTTCTTTGGTCCCTGTTTCCAATTTAGAACTAATCAGAGAAAGCCAAATAGGCTCTCCTCACCAATCACATGGGATACCCTGCTTCTAGTTATCCTACATCCAGCTTCCCTCAAGACAATGACCTCTAATGGAGTCACATCTAAGTCTTCCCTTTTTGCCCCTCCACTATAAAGCCTTCATACTCCCCTACCTGCCTTTGAGTGGCTGAGAAATGCAAGTTATGGTGACTGATTTCCTTGTGCTAGCAAGCTCTGAATAGTCTTAACGTGTTCTCATCTGAGTGGTCTTTGTTTCCACACACTATTTTCTATAAGTCTGTGACTGTATTCAGAGAAATATGTATCACAATGGAAGAAATATCTGGATCTGTAGAAATATATAATCCTAATAAATATATATTGATTTAATTGTGGAAAACAAAATGCACAGGGTAGTTACATTGGAACTTGGGGGAGACCTGGTTCCCAGTACAGTTCCAAGAAGTCATAAAACTTCAAGGAAGAGGAAAAAACTAGAGATTAAAATCAGGGAAGGCTCTGGGAATGAGAAACTGGAGCAGAAGCCAGGTGAGATAGGAAGTCAGAGGTCAGTATAATTACCTACACGGGATTATGTCAAGGTCTACTTTAGATGTACTCCGGGGAGTAGAGAGGGAGAGAGAATGAAGGCAGGAAACCTAATTTAGGGTTCTGACAACAGTGTGGGAGAAGTTCTGAGGTCACCCAGAAAGAAGGGATTAAAAAATCAGACCTCAGAGACATACTGTGATGGTTAATTTTATGGGTCAAGCAGATTGCTCTCCAAAATGAGGTGTCCCTCATCCAATCAGGTGAAGTCTTGGCTGGAACAAAAGACTGACCCTTTCTCAAATAAGAGAATTTTTCTGCCTCATGACCTTCAAACTGGGACACCAGTTCTTCCTGGCTCTACAGTAGTCACTAGCAAATAGACTCAAAATGGGACATCAGCCCTGAAGATATTGGACTTGTCAGCCTCCATAATCATGTAAACTAATTCCTTAAAATACTTTCTTCATATATAGGAAACATGTCTCATATATAAGATACATATATTATATATACAGGATATAGGACATATATATGGGCTATACATAGGCTATATATAGGATATATATGGGTTCTGTTTCTATGGAGAACCCTATACTATAGTAAAATAATATATGTACTACAGGAAACATTTTAAGATTTTGATTAGACATAAAAGGCTAAACTGATATGCTGAATAAAGGAAATTGAGGGGTTTTTTTTTTGCTTAGAAACATTTATTAAAATAAGATTAAACCCGAAAAATGCCCAGAATGCCAGCCTTTTGCATAGTACTTAAAGAATTGACAAAAAGAGAAAAGGAAGAAAGGAAGGAGGGAGGGAAGGGAGGAAATGGGGATTTTAAGTTAAGAATAAAATCACTGATAGAAATGAAAAAAGCAAGGAAGGTCAGAAATGATATGGGGCAGGGGAAGAAGGGGATGGCTCAGTTCTCCTTGGAATATGTTGGGTATTAAGCAACAGCAGGATATCCAGGAGGGGCTGGAGAGCCGACCTATAAAATGTCCTCTGTATTCTTTGAAAAGAAAAAAAAGCAGTAAGATATAAAAGTCTAACGAATTATAGAGAGGCTGGTTTCTTGAAACAATTATCCCCAGCTTTGACACCACAGGTTTTCATCTGTTTTCTTAAGGAAAGTCAGCAGATTTTAATCAACATTAATTTTAGTTTATTTTGCTCAATAATCATGATCTGAAGCCGCCCACACCAGTGGGAGAGAAGTGGAATGAAGTAGTCTCTCATATACCACTAATATTTTGCAAGTGCAAGCAAGTTGTAATTGTTATGCAAAACTATCCAGATTGCCAGTCTACACTGAACTCAGCAGGTGACCCTTTCACTCTCCAATTCTCTCTGCCTGTGCGTAGCCAGATACAGTGGTGTACAGAGGGATTGCTCAAAAATGTTGATTGTCAAATGGGTAAACATGAACCAGGGTTAGAAAAACAGGATTAATGCAGCCTGCCTAATGAGTGTTCTCTGCAGAATGACTCCTCAGCAAGAAGGCAAATGTCCAATAGATTCGAGAATGTAACTGGGGCAGCAAGAACAGGTCCACCGGTGGCGTCGCTCTCCGAGCTGTCTGATGCCCTGCTTTGCGCTGCAGTCCCTGCACACTGAATCGTTAACCTTTGGCACTGCGTAGGGTTCAGCATTTCAGAAGTGTCTTGATTATGAAAAATCTGCCAGCACTAATGGGGAACCTCTGACCCAGGTGCCAGCCCAGCCTTACAGCTCCACAGTTGCTGCAATTTTGATTGAAAAACAGGTCTCTGGTGTCAGGAACAAAGTAACTGGGAATTGGGCCACCTGTAATAGTTACACTTTTATGCAAACCATGAAGATTTTTCTTCTTCTTTTTTTCTCTTTTGCTGTCAAAGGACTGATTTCCTACATTGTCTGAACACAACACATACAAATCACCATCTTCAACTGCTTTTCACTCATCCATTTCAGTTAGGGACCTACCGCATGCCAGCTCACTGCTAGTTACTGGGATTTTTTAAACATAGAAGACTCATGGGCACACACACACAGACATGCGGGTGCACATTGATGTTAGGTGCTATAAGTCACATTAGCACTGCTTGGTAGTTAGGTAAGAGAGAGATCAGTGTGGGCTCGAGTAGCTGGGAAAGCTTCCTGGAAGAAGGATTGGTCTGGGTATGGCAGAATGAGTGGGATAGGCAGAGAGGAAGTTAAAAGGACCTGTCAAGTTGAAAACAGTCTGAACTGGGGCTTTAATCCAGTGTCCACTGGAATTCTGGTTTGGAGGTCATTTCTGCGTCCCTTGTAATTAGCATATGGCAGATCGCAAAGCTGATTAAATATTAGATGACCTGTTTGTTGAGCCTTGTATATTCAGAAGATAGTGAATAGAATGTCTTGGAATTTTCAGAATTTCTCCAACATAAAAAGCCTTTCAAGTCCCCAAATGAAAGATCTTAAAGAGCTCACTAACATGTTTCTATTGCTCAGGTTTTTCCAACTTATTTTGGTGAAGGGACGTGGTCACTGCACTCCTTTTCTGAGTGAACACAAGATTGTTCTGAAGACCTTAACAAGGTCTTTCAGGCTACTCACCCAGTCAACAAATTGCTGAGAGCTGCTTCTATGATGAGTACTGTTCTAGGCATTGAGGATACAACAGCGAAAGAAACAAACAAAAATCCCTGTTTATACACAGCTTATTTTCTAGTGTCTACAGTGGGGATAAGTGGTCTTTTAACATAATAAGTAATTTATGTAATATGTTAGAAGGTGGTGATACATGATACAGAAAAAACATAACATGGGTTAAGAAAGCATATGTGGGAATGCAAATTTTTTCACTGATGCATTTTATATTTTTATCATATAACTTTTATTGAGATATTCACATGCCTTAAAATTTACTCTTTTAAAGTATATAATTCATGACAGTTAACCACAAAATTTTTATCATACCTCAAAAAAACTCAATACCTATGGGCAGTCATTATTCATTTCTGTATTCCCCTAGCTCTTGGAAACTACAAATCTACATTCTCCTTTTTTATGGATATGCCTAGTCTGTATATTTCATATTAATGGAATCATATATTGTGTAGCCTACTGTATCTGACTTCTTTCACTTATAACGCTTTCATGGTTCATCCATGTTGTAACTTTTAGTGGTTGTGTAATATTCTCCTCTGTTGATGTATCACATTTTGTTTAATCGTTTATCAATTAATGGACATTTGCATTCATACTACGTTTTTGGTTATGACGAATAAGGCACCTAAAATGTATGTATACTTTTTTATGGCCAAATGTTTTCAATTTTCTTGAGTATACATCTAGGAATGAAATTGCTGGGTCAAATGATGACCATGTGTTGACTTTTTGTGGAACTGTCATGAACAATTTTCCAAAGCAACTGTATAATTTTACATCCCCAGCAGCAATGTACGAGAGTTCCAAGTCTGTCATATTTTTGTCAGTACTCATTATTGTTCATCCTTTTTATTATACTTATCCTAATGATATGGAATGGCATCTCACTGTAGTTGTGATTTGCATTTCTCTATGACTAATGATGCTGAATACCTTTTCAAGTGCCATTGTTATTGAAATTGTTTTCTTAATTTCATTTTTGTGTCATTCATTGCTAGCATATAGATAAAATTGAATTCTTTTTTTTTTTTTAGCTCTGAAAGATTTTTTTGTGTGTATTACTTGGAATTTTCCATATATGAAATCACGTCATCTGCAAATAGAAATAATCTTACTTTTCCTTCTTCAATCTGGATGCCTTTTATTTCTTTTTCTTGACTTATTTCCCTGGCTAGCACATCCAGTACTATATTAAATAGAAATGATGAGACTGGACATTATTATTTCTGATCTCTGGGGACAGCAGAGAAATGCAATTTTAAATTAAATAGTCCGTGTAGACGTCAATAAAAAAAGTGGCATTTGAAGATAATTTTGAAGGAAATTAAAAGAGACACATAGGCAGCTATAGGGTAGGGGAAGTGTTCCAGGGGAAATGTGTAGGTTTAGGAGTCATTGATATTATAGTGCTGTTTAAAGCAAAAATACTAATGAGATCACCGAGGGAATGAACATAGAGTAAGGCTGTATTTGCTTGGAGAAGACCAAAGCAGGAGCCCTGGAACACACAGGTGTTAAGAAGTTGTGGAGAATTAAAGGTACCAGCAAAAAAAGAAAGAAAGAAAAGCAATGCAGTAGGAGACAAGAGCATGTGGTATACTGGAAGATAAGTGGAGAGAGGAGTGTTCATTCTTTTAATACTTTATATCTTGAAGAATTGTGTTGGCTTCTTCAGCTTCTGAGTGATAAATAACATCTTGGTGCCTTTCCCTGTCAGATGAAAGTCTCTAGATCTCAGGTTCTGGGACCTGGCTTTCCTCAAAGTAATGATGAGGGACAGGCTCAAGAAGTGTTGGGGGGAGGGCATGGAGGAAAAGAACTGACAGAGCTTTCCTACAGCTCTTCTCATTGTAGTTGCATTTGCTTGGAGATTTGCCCTTGTCTCCACAGTTGTTTTGAGCTGCTAATCAAGTGTGCCAGATTTTCAGCTCTGGTCTGCAAACTCCAATCCTGTCAGTTTCATCCCATTGGAGCAAGAATTAATTAAAGCAAGATTAAAATGTTAATAATTTTGGGGGCAACATGGCGAAAGCTTGAAATCTCTAAAGGTTGAGTAAGAAAGTTTTTCGTGGAAACTGAAAGCATAAGGCAATGAAAAAATCCATCTAAATTGTCAAGTGAGTCTAGTTTCAGAACTGAATATTTTCTTTTGAGAACAATTATGATCTTTCTCATTTGAAAAGAAGTTTATGATATTCTGTAGCTCAATGTGTATGCAGGCTATTAAAGTCACAAACACACCAAATATGGTCCAGTAACTTGGGGGAGAATGCAAATTGCATCTCTCAGAGTTGTTTTTACAGGTTATACTGTGTCTAGGATGCATTGTCCATCTCTCTGGTTATGAAAATAGTTACCATTCCTGGCTTTGCAGGAGCCCCAAAACTTTTTATGACACAAGGGAATCAAAAAGACCAGCCATCTTAAGTTAATGTGGGTATTTGACTTTCTTCACAACCTCACTTAAATTGCTCCAATTTTCCTTTTCAGATACCTGAGATAGTATCTGCTGCTCTACCTAGAAGAATCTCTCATGCTCTGGAGGCCAGCCTCAACCATTATTCTTACCTTGCTTAGGATCTTCTCCTGTGCATGGCTCTAAAGAGGACTGGTACATTATTCCAGTCTTTACTATAAACTATCAGGATTCTATTTCTAAGAACCTGTAATCTGGCTCTGGGGTTGACTTACCAACAGTGTAGTGCTCTTGGTGTTTATTCGCTACTGCTGTGTCCCATACAGGTGCCAAGCACGGTCAACCGATCCGCTACTGGTCTCTGGAGCTTTGTGGCCCAAAACATATTGTTTAAAGTAGTGGGTGTGAAAGGAGTGGTCTAGAACAGGGATCCCCAACTCCTGGGCTATGGATTGTTGCTCTAGGAACTGGGGGCTGCACAGCAGTAGGTGAGCAGTTGGCAAGTGAGTGAGATTTCATCTGTATTTGCAGCTGTTCCCCATGGTTTGCATTACCGCCTAAGCTATGCTTCCTGTCAGATCAGAAGCGGCATTAGATTCTCATAGGAGCACAAGCCCTACTGTGAACTGTGCATGTGAGTGATCTAGGTTTCATGCTCCTTATGAGAATCTAATGTGTGATAAACTGAGGTGGACCTGAGGCAGTGATGGTAGTGGTGGAAAGTGGCCACAAATATAGATTAACATCAGCAGTAAGGCTTGACTGCACAGAGACTGTAATAAATTAAGTGCTTGCAGACTCACATCAAAACCCTATCAGTGAGTGGCAAGTGAGTTGATGTACTTCAATGGTACAGCTGCATCTGGTGGCAGATTTTAAGTCAGAATCTGACATTCATTTTAGTCTGTGTATAGCTTGCTCATTATTTTATTTTGTTACTTCCATCCATACCTTTTTTTAACAGTGAGTTGTATAATTATTTTCTTATATATTACAAGGTAATAACAATAGAAATCAAGTACACAATAAATGTTCTGTGTCTGAATCATCCCAAAACCATTCCCCACCCTACCCCATCCATGAAAAAATTGTCTTCCATGAAACTGGTCCCTAATGACAAAAAGGTTGGGATCGTTGGTCTAGAACAGTTGTGTGTGTGTGTATATGTGTGTGTGTCTGTGTGCGTGTGTGTGTGTTTTAAAGAAAGCAATATATTCTATACAATGGAAGCAGCTGTTTGGAAGTTTTAAGTCATTGCTTTTTTACAGAGCTAACCCTCTGCGTTGGAACTGATGCTATGGGCTATGGTCCCTACAGTCCAATTTCCTGCAGGTGTTCCTCACTGGGCGCTGCTCATTTCTGATTTGTAACTGCAATTTATTTGCCTGATAAATACATGGTCCTGTGTTTGGAGGGCTCTGAGACACTTTACTAAAGGAATCTATCAGTTAGAAAGAAGATAGCAACTTAGCCAACTGAGCTTAAAAATTTGATTAAATGAGCTAAAACATGTACAACAATTTAGCATAAGTCTCAAGTTATCATCATTATCATTATGAGGGTGATAATGATGATAATCTGAGGATTTAAAAAAAATGTTCCTTCCCTGATCTCCAAGCTGGGTATCTTTCTTTGGACCCTCCAGATGCATTCTCTGCTCTCCCCATCCTTGCTCTGGGCTCCTGGAGGCTGGCTTGTATGGACTCCCCCAAATCTTTTGTGATCTCTGACTTTGGGTTGGGTTTAGCCACTAGGGACCCCAGAAGGATTTTTGCCCTTTAGGGTCACCTGCGGTTGGTTGGTTCTGGACAGGAAGGTCATAGCTCCTATCAGATAGCTTTTCCACACTGCTTCTCCCTCTCAAAGTTCTAGAACCTGTTCTCTCCTCTGGCTGCTTCAGAGGTGAGAAGACTCACTCTTAGCCCCAGAGTACTGCAACATCCTATGTGTCTTTCCGACATTCTGCCTAACTCTTGCTTAAAAAGATAAAGATATTTGCTAAGACTCTTGCATAAAAATATTTTTTAAAAGATAGTTTTTTTATTATTAATCACTCTTTTACTCGATTTGAGTGTGGCATTTTTTGCTGGGTAAGATGATAAATAATACACATTCCTACTTCTTTTTACCTCTTACCGCCTCTGTTATTTCTGGCTGCACTTCATTGGCCTCTTTTTTTCCTTCAAGATTGCATTATCTTGCAACTGCTTGATGGGGCTAGTAGTATGCTTGTCTCTGTGTCGAATGTGTTACCCACTCTTGTATTTTCTCACAGAAGTTCAATCCAAAGGAAAAGACAGATCTCAGCAAAATCCATGAAATAGTTTGCAGTCACCCTCTCGAGCTATGACCACCAGGCCTCTCTAGCTCTGCTTCTGCCTTTTGGTTATTTCTTCTCTGAGCATGCCTTAGGTGGCATGTTCTTTGATTGATGGGATCTGACCTTGAACTTGATGTTAAAGTGACTAGTATTTGATGTTGGAAAATGTTTAGAGAACTAGATAAGATAAATTATAGAGATCTAGATAACTCTGGGGACCTTTATAAATCTGGGAAGAAGACATTAACATCATTTTATTTATCCAGTCCACTTTCAATGGTCAGCAGGGTTGATTCCATGCTTTTGCTATTGTGAATAGTGAGGCAATAAACATGCGTGTGCAGGTACCTTTTTTATAGAACAATTTAAGTTCCTCCAGGTATACAAATGATAGAATATTATATAGCCACAAACAAGGACAAAATTATGGACTTTGCAGCAAACTGGATGAATTTAGAGTCCATCATACTTAATGATCTGTCATAAAAACAAAGAACATAATGCTACATGTTCTCATTCATAAGTGGGTCTTGAGAATTTATCACAATGGTACAAGAGAGGGATTGGCAGTCATGGGACACTACCAGGGAAGGGAGGGATGGGGGAAGGCACATGTTATCACAAAGGGTACCTGATCCTAAACCAGGGGAAGTGAGGACCAGTTAAAGGTCAAAACTTCACCTACATATAGACTTCTCATGTACCCAATCCTGACTTGTACCCCACATCTCAATAATGCAATGAAGAGAAAAAAAAACGTACTGAGTATAAAAATGACAATAGAATCGGAAGACTTTTTTTGTACTCACAACATAAAGATATGAAGTTTGTATGTAATTGTCTTGTGCTTTCCTCTTTTCACCCACTTCTTTGAACTTTCTAATCCTGACATAGTTCTAGATTCATGGACAAGCTAGATTATATCGGCTTTCACCTTCTTTGTCAGTCAATGTATTTTTTGTCATAGTGTGAGTTTTGAGTGGTCAAATTTGTCACTGGCTCACAATGTCATATTCCCAGTGAGTACTTTGAACCAGAGAATAGCTGCCATTAGAAAGATCTAATACTGAGGTATCCAATAGTGGAGTACTCACTAAGAAAGTTGAGAGGTCAAGTGGAGGTACTCTAATGAGTTCTTTCAAGACCATGCATGCCTTGAGTAGGCCTAAGAAGATGCTCCAGAGATCTCAGAGTTGGTTCAGAATCATCTCTCTGAAATATAAAACAAGTCCTCTTGATTAAATTCAATGAGAGTTTGAATGAACATTGTTTTCCCTATCTGAATAGGCCTAGTTCTCTGTCTGCCATGAGAGACAATGTACTTTCTATGCAAACAATGGCCTGTGATGAAGGGTGTTTGTCAAAAAGAAAGTTAAGACTCAGGGGAATTAAAAATAATCTTTCCAATGCAGTTCTTTCTCTGAGAATCAAGACCTGCCTTTCTTATTTTAGGTTTGTTGAGAGGTCTAGTCTTCTCAGGGAGCTATAAACCAATCCTGTATGTTAAGTAGGAATATCCAAATGCAAATGATTTTATCAAAAACTTTAGCCACTATATAATAAGTGGATCTTTATTTTACACATATTCATACTGATATGATAGTGAAGCTATGGGAATGTGTTATTATGCCAGTGGGGAAGGGGCTAACAGAGCTGATATTTTTAGATATGGATTTTTTTCTAGCTGATTGAAACTTTTAGGCTCCTTTCTCTGATCTAATATAGTTCTAGAATTTTTAATTTTCAAATATGGTGACAGCAAACACCAATAGTATCTAGGTGTGAATGCCTCAAACACTTCAGATTGGGCAGAAGTCTATTTCCTGTCTTGATTCCAAGTTCTTTTTATTGCAAAGCCCAACATTTTGTCAACCATTTCCCTAGAACTGTCTGTAAGGCTAAAGGATTTTAGGAAATGTTCCATGAAAACTCACAGGTTCTTGTTTTAAGACATAGCCGATATTTCAGAGTTAATCACTCTTTAAGAAAAATTTGGAAGATTTTTCCAATTGCGTTATGTAATATTTCCATCACTGAATTTATCTGTCCATGCTCTGTCTACTCCTGGAGCCTCCAAATATTTCTTTTCTATTTTCTATCAATTTTGGTTTTTAAAAGCCAAAGACCTATATATAGTCAATTGAAACATGAGGATCTCACTGAATTTCTTTTCATTACCATTCATAGGATGTTAAATGGGATTTGCACTTAGTATAGATCTTTTAGCTATGTTACTCTTTACACTTACATACAGAGAAAATTGCCCATCTATCTCTACTCTATGTTTCAGTCTTAAAACCAGTCCTTGATCCCTGACAAACAATTCTTTCAAATCCGGGGTTAATCCATTTTCAATGGCCTTTGATGTGAATACTTCTAAGTGGCTTAAAAAGTATATTTCCACTCATTCTGCTTTAGTCACCTCGGGTCAGGGTAATTTGCCGTGAAGTACTGGTTTCCAGTGAGGGTGCTGGGGGCCCCAGAAGGACAGGGAAACTCTAGCAAAGTATGAAAATTCATATGCCCTTCTGGAAAAAAAAAAAAAACTACAGCACATCATGCACTAATCTTTGAAATGCATACATTTGTTGATAAATGTGTGGTTTCTAAAGTCCAAATTATCTTAAAAGAATTGTACTATTCATAGACTCTTTTAAAATAAAATGTATAAGTCAATGAATATTAAAAATTTAGGGGAAAATACTTATTAGAATTTTTGACATTTTAAAGAGGTCTTACTCCTCAGAAAAGCTGCTATCTCTGTCTTGGAGGAAGTTAGGAACAGATACTGGGTGAGCTGAAGGACCCTATCCAGGTTTTTGAGACCAGACTGGGCAACTTGGTGAGACCTCATCTCTACAGTAAATCAAAAAATTAGCCAGACGTGGTAGCACGCGCCTGTAATTCCAGCTACTTGAAAGTCTGAGGCGGAAGGATCGCCAGAGCCCCAGCAGGTCGAGGCTGCAGTGGCCGGGAGCGGCCACTGCACTCCAGTCTGGGCAACAGAGTGAGACTCCAACTAAAAAAAAAAAAAAAAAAAAAAAAAGAAAAGAAAATTTGTATATCTATTAGGAAGATAGAATTTACATAGGGTTTTTTCTTTCTGATTACACATTTTCATTTGTAAGTTATATGAAAGGAGAACCAGCATGATGTATACACAAATATAACTCCATGTGATCATCATGAGATGGAGTTCTGAAGAAAACTTTTGTATTAGTCAAAGTTTCGCCAGAAAAGCAGCACTAGTAGAAGCTCAATCTCTACTCTTCTCTTCTCTTCTCTCTCTGTAACTATTTATCATCTATCAATCATCAATCTATGTGTTTGTTACGGGAATTGGCTCTTGTAATTTTGAGGGCTGGTAAAGCAGGTTTTGTAATGCTGTTTCCACCTCTGATGCTGGAACTTGAAGTTCACAAGGAGAGTCAAAAAACGAAGATCACAGACAGGTTGAAACACCATAAGCACAGCTGACGCCTTGCAAACATAAGTTGGATGCCCACAATGATGGACTGAAACCTGTGTCTATTCTTGTTGCCTCTGCCTTTTGTAAGGAAGATATCTTGTAGAAGCTGTGACCCTTTGATACGGACCTAAACACATATACCTGGTCCTGATACTGCTTCATATCACCAAGGCAAATAAATACATCAGTAACAATGTGTGTATGCTACAAAATAGCTGCTGTTTTCCTTCTACCCTCTCTCCAAAATCTCCCAAGAATCTTCCCTGTGGCCAATTCTATTCTGATGCATACAATAAAGGGACTTTCTTCAAAATATAATATAGCCTATCCAAGTTGACACATCACAAATCCTTCATACCTTCTTTTTTTTCTAAGCAGCAGAATTCTAATTAAGATAACTTGCAATGACTCTACTATTATAGAACTAGATATACCAGCACAAAAGTAAGCTGGTTTGTTGGGAATCATTCAATCTAGACATTATATATAATTAATCTTAGTAATTTTAGGGCAGAAAAGTCAGTCATAATTTTTACAAATGAAGACATTGCAATCTATGGAGGGATTGTTTCAATTACTATTCTATTCATGGTGAGAATAAAGCAGGAATTACATGACATGTGGCATTTGATTTGACTGAGAGGCTAAGATCCCAGCTCTAGGGCACATCCCCACTTAATTTTGCCCATAGAAAAATAAATAAATTTTTTTTATAACTTGGATGCCTGCTTTTGGATTAGAAAACACAGACTTTAAATATTTGTCTCAAATCTTCTTTTTCTTCAGAAAACATTGACCATAACTTTTCCTAAAGCCTAGTTTATAAAGAACTAAAATATTATCCTAGGTAGAACAAAGAAGAATTTAAATTAAAGTATAAAATTGGGTATCTTAACCCAGGTACTCTACTGCAGTATGTAAATATCAAGATTGCAAATACATAGATATTGGACAGTATTAGGTGTGAGAATGCATAGCAAAATGACATATGTGTCACCAGAAGTCTTCAGTATGATATATAATCCAGTTTTTAATATAGGCTGAATTTTTTAGTATCTCATAATAAATTTTCAAAAAATAAACCATTCATTCAATTCACCCAAATTATTTAGGAGCAATATTTTAGCAGGAGACAATATTGCTGGAGATGAAATGATGGGGATGATCAAGAAGTGATACCTGTTGGCAAGTAGCTCAGGCCAGTTGGGACAAATAAAACATGTAACAAAACAAAAATAAATTCTATGATTAAAAATACCAAGAAAGTGTTTTTGGGTATCATGAGTGGGCAGACTCTATGCAGTTGAGGATGGATCTATCTGAGCTGGGTCTTGAAAGTCGGGTGAGAGAGGTTTTGTCACAGGAAGTTGGAGACCAGCACTCTGTGAATTGTTTAATCTGACTTTGGTTTAAGAGGCCAGGTGAAGATATAAGATATGAAATTTTAAAAGGGTACTTAGCTCTTGATTTTTCAATTTATCCTTTCATTACAATGATTGGGACTTAAAGTGTTTACAATTAAAGTTAATGAACGTTTTATTGCTCATGATGGTTCACAGCAAATTAGACTCTTGCTTCTCAAAGTGGGAGAGGGCCCGAGGCAACGTGTCCCTGAAGCCAGAGCTGTGCAGCGCTAGCCTCTGCAGAACACTTTAAGAGGATGAAATTTGGAGCAGGGATTCTGCAGGGAAGGATCTGCTATGAAATGTGCAAGACCACTTAGAATCCGAATGCTGAGAACAACATGGTGAAGTTAAGGGAACCGCAGGAGGTATGTTCCCTGTCCCCCAGCAGCTGAAGGATTCTGTAGATGTTGGTTTACCTTGTGGTTTGGAACTGGGAGATAAGCTGAGACTCAAAATTCCTCCCTTTACCTGATACTTCCTTCTCCCATTCTCTGTCCCATTTCTGAGGATGAGCCACTCCCTGTTTTTTATTTTTATTTTTGTGGTTGATAATGTTTTTATTAATTTTCTAAGGAGACTTTCCACAATATTCTACTATATGTTCATCTTGGGATAATGTAATACAGAGTAGGGCTGGGATATCCCCCTCTTTCTCTGGATCAGTGTGGTGGTCCTGACTTGGCACCCTATAGCCCTATGTCACAGTCACAGTATAGTTGTATTTTCTGGGCTACCCAGTCTGGGCTTCAGTACCTCTATCTATAAGATAAGACAGCTGTGCTAGAACAAACAGTACTCCCTGAGGGCGTCTCCTGGGCTTGTGCAGATCCCCATCTCCAGGTCCCTACAGGAACAGCTTAGCTGTTTACATTTCCATGTAAGTTTTTATTTGAAAAAAAATTCCGTGACTAAAAATGTTAAAAACACCCTATTGAATGCTCTCCAAGCATCCTATGACTCTCAAATTTGATGCTTGCATTCACCACAAATCAACTACAGTGACTCCTACGGCCACCTCTGCCCATCAGACCATCTGCTGGACTTTTTCAACAAAATCCTAACAAGACTCTTTCTCTCCACACATAGCTCTCCTTGTCCTCCATAAATAGATGCTGACATTCTTTCTGGTTACCAGTTCTGTGCTTATTCAGAACGAGAGCTGCATAGAAAGGAAGGGTTGGGCAAGGAGCTTTTGCTTATGCAGAATACATGTAGGATTGGTTTCAACAATAGTATTGAGGGAAGTGTACATGGTGCTGTACTCAAATCTAAGCACACTGAGCTAGTCACTGTTTATGGCTCTGACCTAGACCTGGAGGCCCATTCCTACCCCAGATTTGCATCTATTGCTTCCTGCTCCGGGTAGATCTGTCCCACACTTTCCATTCTCTCTAGAAAATCTCCCTGCATATAATTTGCTATCTTACCCTAAGCTGGTTTTTATTCCTGACTTCCTAGTCAGGCTGAAGGAATCAGAGCCAGCTGTATCATTTTCCTTCTTTATATCACATACCTGTCCATTCGCTCTCCAGATCCCAATTTCTGCTTTTTATGGCCTCTTACTTCTACCTCTTTTTTGACATTACCATCCCTGTAGTTGAGGTTCTCATCACATCCCAACTACATGAACACATCTTAATGGTGCTATTCTCTTTCTGCTCTTCAATGGGAGTGTTTGATATCAGTGCTTCCAAAAAATCACATAGGCTGTCAGTACGTTAACTACACAAGTAGGCTGCACACAGGTGAAGTTTGGGCCTTCAATTGATCCTCACTTCCCCTGGTTTAGGACCAGGTACACTTTGTGTTGTTATGTGCCACCCCCTCCCCTGGCAGCATCCAGTGACTGCTGCTCCCTCCCTTGTGCTAATCAAATTAATGTTCATGTCACACTTATGAGTGAGAACATGTAGTATTCAGTTCTTTGTTTCTGTAATAGATCACAAGTATGATGGTCTCCAACTCCATTCAATTTGCTGTGAAGCCCATGATTTTGTTCTTCTTTATGGCTACATAATACTCCATTGAGTATATGTACCATATTTTCTTTATCCAGTCATTTCTTTATGACTTTTGATGGGCAGTAGGGTTTGTTCTGTATTTTTGCTATTGTAAATAGGCAGTTACAAACATGCATGTGCAGGTGTCTTTTTTTCAGAATGATTTATGTTACTCTGGGCATATACCCAGGAGAAGCGTCGCTGGATCATATTTTTAGTTCTTTTAGAAATTACCACACTGCTTTCCATAGAGATTGAACCAACTTGCACTCCCACTAACAGTATAGAACCATTCCCTTTTCTCTGCACTCCCACCAGTGTCTTTTTTAAAAAAAATTTTAATTTATTAATGATGGCCATCCTTACTGGAGTTAGGTGGAATCTCACTGTGGTTTTGATTTGCATGTATTCGATGATTAGTGTGGCTGAGCATGTTTTCATGTATCTGTTGACTGCTTGAAAAGTGTCTATTCATGTCCTTTGCCCACTTTTTAGTGTGTTTTTTTTTTCCTTTCAGCTTGTTTGAATTTCTTGTAGTCCCTGGATGTTAGGCCTTTGTCAGATACATAGTTAGCAAATATTTTTTCTCATTCTGTGGGTTGTCTCCCCATTCTCTTGATGATTTATTTTGCTGTGCAAAAGTTTTTCAGTTTGATGAGGTCCCACTTGTTTTTCTTAGCTTTTATGGCATTTGCTTTGGGGATTTGATCAATAATTGGTTGCCTACTCCAATGTGCATAAGTGTATTTCCCTAGTTTTCTTCTAAGATTCTTATAGTTTGAGGCTTTACGTTTAGGTCTTTGATCCATTTTGAGTTAATTTTTGTATATGGTAGTAGGGATCTAGTTTCATTCTTCCACTTGTGGTCAGTTTCCCAGCAGCATTTGCTAAATATGGCTCCTTTCCCCAGTCATTGTTATTGGTGGCTTTTTAAAAGACAAGTTGGTTGAGAGATCAAGTTTTTGCTTCTGGAATCTCTGTCTTGTTCCATTGGTCTATGTGCCTATTCTTGTACCAGTACAAGGCTGTTTTGGTTACTAAAGACTTGTGGCAAAGTTTAAAGTCTGGAAGTGTGATACCTCTGCTTTATTCTTTTTGCTGAGGGTTGTTTTGGCTATTTGTGCTCTTTTTTGCTTCCATATGAATTTCTGTATCGTCATTTCCAAGTCTGAGAAAAACAGTGTTGGTAATTTGATGGGTATTGCATTAAATCTGTAGATAGCTTTGGGTAGGATGGACATCTTGATAATTTTGATTCTTCCAGTCCATGAGAATGAAATGTTTTTCTGTTTGTATCATTCTTGATTTCCTTGAGCAGCATTTTGTAGTTCTTATTGTAGAGGTCTTTCACTTCTCTAGTTAGGTAGTTGCCAAGTAATTTCTTTTTTTGTGGCTATTGTGAATGGAATTGTGTTTTTTAATTGACACTCTTTCTGCTTGTTGGTGCATAGAAATGCAACTGTCTTTTGCAAACTTATTTTGTATCTCAAGACTTTATTGAAGTCAATTATCAGTGTGACTCCCTGACAGACTCCCTAGGATTTTCAAGATATATAATCGTATTGTCTGTGAAGAGCAATAGCTTGACTTCCTCTTTCCCTATTTGGATACCCCTGATTTCCTCCTCTTGCCTGATTGCTCTGGCTAGGACTTCCAGCACTATGTTGAACACAAGGGGTGAGAGTGGGCATCTTTATCTAGTTCCCATTCTCAGGGGGACTGCTTCTAATTTCTGCCCATTGCTCACAATGTTGGCTGTGGGTGTATCATAAATGACTCTTACTGTTTTGAGGAATGTTTCTTCTATGCCTAGGTACTCAAGGATTTTTATCCAGAAGGGATATTAGATTTTGTTGAATGATTTTTTTATGCCTAATGATATAATCATGTGGTCCTTGGTTTTACATTTGTTGATGTGCTGAATTACATTTAAGGTCTTGCGAATATTGAACCCAGTCCTACATCCTAGGAATGAAGCCCACTTTGTCATGGTGGATGATATCCTTGAGATGTGTTGTATCTGATTTGCTAGAATTTTGTTTAGAATTTTTGCATCTATGTTCATGAAGGAGATTGGCCCATAATTTTTTTCCTTGTTGGGTCCTTCGGGTATCAACATGATGTTGGCTTCATAAAATGAGTTGAGGAGCATTCCATTTTTCTTGATTGTCTGGAGTACTTTCAATATGATTTTTATGAATAAGAATCCTCTTGCTGTCCCTTTACTGACATACTTTCCCTCCCCCAAATCACAGTCATTTCTGTCACTATACTGTTTAAGCTGTTCTCTCTCTGGAATTTATCTCAGCTCATCCTCAAGGTCCTGTGTAAGTCTCATTTCCTTTGTGAAACCTTCCTGAGCCATTCCTAGTGCATAAGACTTCTCCCTGTATCTTAGCCCTATCTGTGCTCTTCCATGTGTTAGTTCGCTGATTACTGTCATGTTCTTCTTCTTAGTGTTGTGTGTGTGTTTGTGGTTATCTTGACATGGCATCTAAGTGAGAAGAAAATGGAATACAGGGACCTAGAAAAGGTTCTCTAAGACCCATTCCGTGAGTACCCACCAAGTACCTGCTTGACTCCCAAAAACCTGAGAATTAGAAAAACTAGAAAAATAAATTAGAATAACATATTAATATATAATAATAAAAATTTTAAAAATATTGAAGGATTCCAGAACCAATGCAGCAACTGTGCTATATTCAAACTTTTATGTTAATTGACCATGATAAATAGCTCTGTGTTTGTTTTTTTTCCTTTATTTTAGTAAGTGCATTTTCTGAGAAAGTTGAGATCTGTAGCTGAATGACCCACTATGGCATCATCCTAAGACTTATCATTTTGAGTTTCTTTTTAATTAGAGCAGAGAAGTTATGGATGTAATACTTTTATATATTTTTACAAAATTCACACTTTGCTCACTATAATTTATGTTTTCTTTGGTAACTAGTAGAAACATTTTAAGGGTCAGCCTGGAAGTAGTGGAATCACTGAAAACACCTTTTGTAAACCTTTCTTCCTTGTGTCATTAATCAAAAGAAACACGCTTAGTAACCCGGCCTGTCAGATTCACTCACAAAAGTTGCAATTTATCTCCAAACCACTCTTGCCCCCTGAACCTGGTAGCTGATTGGGTAATGAGTAATTACACACCTTCAGTTATTACTCTGACTTGGAATTTTTCAGCTTCTATATTCTGTCAGTAAATGGAACTAAACTGCATGTGTTTTGGCTTGAGTACACAATGGATCAGAATTAATGAAATGTCATATCCATTAAAGCAAACTCAGAAAATTGCATGCAAATATGGATAAGAGGGCTCTTAGTTCTAACTTTGCAGCTACAAGCAAAACTAGAGTGGTCATTTTGCATAGGTCATTCTGTACAGTCTTCCTTTTCTGTGGTCATCTGTTAGGAGTTGACCTGTCCTGAGAGAGTACGAAAGATACCAAAGCCCCCATGAAAAGTACTCAGAAGGGAATTCCTAACTATTGAATTAGCTGTAGTCTTGAAAGGCATAACTTCCATTACTCAACTCTGGAAATATCTCCTCTTGTGGGGTGTTGTATTCTGATATTGGCCCTGTTATTACCTGCCGTTGTGACATTGAAGACATAGATAGGCTGACAACACAGGACTGCAGCCTGGAAACAGGATTTGCTAGGTTGTGTTTGTATAGTCCACATGATCTGTTTCCATTGCTTGATACATTTGACCTTACAAACTTGTAGGGTAAAATGTTTACTATACCACTGTTTCTAGTGCATTGGTCTAACATGGAAGTGGTTTTCAATCTATAGTGACATTGGAGAGGAATCTCAGCATAAGATAGAGAAGAGCAATGTGTCCTTCCCCTAGACCTTTGCTGTTTCTCAGATGCTTCCCAGGTGATAATCAATGTGGCAATGCCAATCTTGCTCCGATTGTTCCTTCACTGCCCACCCTGGTGTATCACAGACCTGGATGGTACTTAAGTGGTAGCCCTTCAGTTCTACAGAAGCCGAAAAATTACCCATACAACTAAATATGGAGAACCATGTGTCACCTCACCACTGAGTAGCAGACTCCTGATTTTTGCTGTACTCTGGAGACTAGACCTTCAGTGATATGTCATAGTGGCTAAACACATGATCCTGGAAGTCTCTCAAGAACACCACTAGTTAGGGGCCCTCCTTTTGCTGATATGTATAATATATATGCTGCTACAATTTTATTTATGGCAACAAAACAAAACAAATCTTCTCTTGTTTAAGTAATGGGTGGCTGCCACTGTCACCTTTTTTCCCCAGCAAATTTATAAAGAGAGAAGTGGAGGCACATGAGGGAGGAGATTAGGTCACACACAGAGATGAGATTTCATTTCTAAACCACTGCACAGAATGTAGGAAGCCAAGAGTGAAAAAATCCATGAATATATTATCAGGGAATTATAGAAAACCAAAATGACAACCTTCCTGTGAAGAAGAGGTTTAGCAGTTAAATGGAGATTACTTTAGAGGCCAGCCTCTCAGGACAGGCCTTGATGCTAGTCATTTCATTTTAGTATGAATTGATGACTTTTGGGGCTCCCCCAAGAGTGTTTATGCTCTCAACCAGCAAGAAGATATGGGGTTTGGAGGAAATAGGGATTTCCAGGTTTGAAGTAGTTCTATGTGGCTTTCCAGCTTCCTCTCTTTCTTCCAAAGCTGTTACGTCATTCCATTGCCCTTTTGTGACCCAATCCTCACAGAAAGGAAAGTGGGTTTACACTCTTTTTTCATTCTGATTCTTATTGTGTTGAGAGCAGTACACAAATAAAAAAGGGCATGGGAGAAAACCCAAGAGCCTACAGAGGAGAAATATTGAGAACCAGGGCTTGACTGTGGTCCTTGGCTCTGGAGAAGGTGTCAAGGTCATGTGTGTTTGTGTTACATTTGCTGTGTAATGTATTCATAAAGCAGAGATGGAGTACCAGGTGAACGAGGTGGAAATACTTTTTAGATCTTTTGGAGAAGTTTTGTCCTGAGAAATTAACCTGCGTGAACTTGCTGTCTGTCTCCTCAGAATCTTATACAACCCTCCTCACCCTGGGAGGCAACTGAAACATGAAGAGAAGTCACAGATAGACTGAGTAGCACCCCCAGGTGGAGGTGGGTGATGGGTGTGGGCCAGGAGCTGGGCACTGGGGCAGACTGTGGGTGGATTGTTTCCAGTTCTAAGGCTACTCGCACGTGTTGCCTCCGGAAAGCCATAGCCTCTCACAAAATCTTTGTTTCACTATCTGAAGACAGAGGACAATGAATCAGGTGATCTTTAAGATTCTTCTTAGCTGCAGATCTGGTTCTATCCAGCTCTGAAGTCAGTTCAGTTTTCTATTGTTTGTTCCTGCCAGGAACATGTGAGTCTCTCTCTTTTTTTTCTGCTTCTTGGCCCTCCATGGCCTTCCTCCTGAGGCTTCCTGACTTCCCACAGCTGCCCTGCTTTGTTCCCCGGCACACCAGGATATAGCAGCCGGCAGGAGCCAGAGACCAATCAGTATTTGATAAAGATAAATCTGTGCTCAGAACTGGAACAGATGTTTAGCCAATTAGGAAATGAAACCCTCTGTTGAAGTAGTTCAGCTTCCATCTGAGGACTTTGGATTTCGCTGTAAAAAAGTACTCATTTCTTAAAAAGTGCTTTGCAGAATATATCAAAGGAAGGTGAGAGGTTAGGTCATTTGCTCTAGATAACTCAGTTACAATGTGGCTTCAACATAATTACCATTCACAGATTTTTAGCATCACAACATTTGAATGTTCTGGAAAGAAAGGGACCTTGAGGCTCTCTAGTACCCAGTGCAAAAATTCCTCTCCAATCTGGTTACTCAGAGTGTGGTACCTGGACCAGCAACCTTAGTGCTATCTGGAAACATCAAGAAATGAAAAATATCATGCCCCACCCCAGGCCTGTTGGATCAGATGTCATATTTTAATAAGATGCATAGGTGATTCACATGTACATTAAGGTCTGAGACGCACATTCTACAATATTCCTGATCTATGAATGGCCTGTCTGTCTTAGTTTAAACACATTCAGATACCGGATGTAGTCTGCTCATATTGCAGGGTGTTCTACTGGGGATATCTACAGGCATCGCAACGTGCTTCTTTATAATAATAAAACTATGAATATTTATTGACTTCTGACCATGTGACTTCTTCTAAATGCTTTACCAGTATGTGTTGCCTCATTTAATCCTCACAACAGCCATATGAGGTAGATACAACTTGTTTTTGCTCAACTTAATTCCCACAACAAGGGTATAAAGGGTATACTCTTGTCTTCCTCATTTTATAAAAGAGAAAGCTGAGGCCAGAGAAATTGAGTGACTTGCTCAAGGTCGCATAGCTGGGGAGTGAATTGTGAGCTCTCAACTAAGTGGTTTGGCTAGAGCCCAGAAGTAACTTCTCTGTTATATGCTACTTCTTTATAGAGATCAAAAATGTCCCTTTCTATTGTTTCTTCTCTCTGTCATCTAAAAGAACAAATAAAATCTCACTTTCCTGTATGAAAAGTCTTAGATGATCTAAAACTAACTTCCATGGTTACTCTCTTTAATATGTTTTTTTATATGACTTAATCATATTATCCTCACCCTATTGGTCAAACCCTAGTTTGTCACTCAAGTGTGACCTTCAGCATTGTATCCCAAACCTCAGCTATGTGATTTTGAGCAGGGCGAAGTTATAAGATATTTTCAACCTATATTGAAACTCCATACTTTGAATAATGAAGCCCGAGTACTAATGAATACTTCAATGGAGTAACAATATTGATTGATATTGAACTCAGCGTCTTTTTTCCCAAAGGCAGCTATTAAGCTAAGTCTCCAAAGTATTTTTTTTGTGGAGATAGTTTGTGAACTCAGGAGTGTTCCCTTGAAGCAAACTTCTCATCAGCATCTTATGCTTCTGCCTACACTGAATTCAAGTGACATATCAGCACTATCCTCCAGTGTAGTGAGGACTGTGGGTGCCACCACTATCGAGGACAGGGCTGGATATGGTTAACTTGATATCTGTCCCTGCTAAATTTCATCTTGTTAGCTGTGACTCATTATTCATCCTGTCAAATCTTTTGTATTCTTGCTTCTATCACTCAGCATTTTTGCTAGCCAGCCCACCCATGTGTCATCTGAAAATTTGATCAACACACTTTCTGTCTTTATTATGTAATTTGCAGCCGAAAGTGCTGAATGGGCCAAAGTTGAAGGAAGCCCCTGGGATGGGACCTACTCCCAGAGACCTTCCTTGCAAACTGGCTTTAGTTCATTAATCTACTCCTTTTGGACCAGGCATTCAATCATCTTATTGCTTCATAACTCTTCATGCAGCCTATATGTCTCCATTTCCTCAACAAGGAGAAGGATTTTAAACCACCATCATCATCTAGTTACATGACCCAGAATTATTATGCTGGAGGCAGTAGTCATTCAGTGGAAGAAACCTGAAATCAGTATTAGAAATGAGCTGGGTGTGAGCTACAGCTTTGCCACCTACATGCATACACACTTCATTTAGGGTAGATCAGAGACGCAGAAACACTAGAGGTGCCATGTAATAAGGGAATTATTGTAGATACTTGAATATTTGCAGTTGTGGGAGATGGCTAAACAATGGATGGAAATCTGTAAGTTCTGTGTATATTGGTAGTGCTTGAAGCAGTAGGGTCAGTTAATCGGGAAGAATCGAAGGGTGTGAACTAGGGACAAACAAGGACAAATTGGAACCCGTGATGATGTGTTGGAGCCCACAGGATGGGCTAGAACACATATCAGTCTCTTGTTACCTCCATGGCTCCTGTTTTGGTGATGCAGGTGACCTGAGGGAAAAGCTGCCTCCTTCATCACATTGATTAATATGCACTTGGTCCTGAAGGAGAAGATGCGGTGGGAACTGTGGGAGCTGCAAGCCTAGCCTCAACCCCATGCCAGCCAGGTGAGCCATCAGATCACTGACAATGGGCATGACCTACAAAACTGCCCTGCACTGACCTTCTCAGCACACATATTCGTCTGCTGCTTCATTCTGCTGTTCAAATCTTGTGCAGTGTGTCTCCTTTGGCCCATACTAACCTAACACTATGTAGAGAAAGGAATTCTGGGAAATATTGTTTCACTTTAGCTAAGTGATATCTACCTTCCAAATGAAGATAATTGAAAAGTTGTGCTTCAGCCTCACATAATGCAAGTATCACTTGTAGCATCGATTGTACATAACTCTCTTTCCAAAAGTGTATATAATTTTTTTTATTCCTCTTTGGGTGATGTGCATTCCTCTTCTCATTTAGTCACATTCCTCCTTTGTTATCTTATAACTTAGATACTGAGATATAAAGTTAACTACTTTTCACCATATCTTTTTTTTTTTGAGTTGGAGTCTCACTCTGTCGCCCAGCCTCAACCTGCTGGGCTCCGGCGATCCTTCCGCCTCAGCCTTCCAAGTAGCTGGAACTACAGGCGCGCGCTACCATGCCCGGCTGATTTTTTTATTTATTATAGAGACGAGGTCTCACTTGCCCAGGCGGGTCTCGAACCCGCGGGCTCAGGCAATCCACTCACCTCAGCCTCCCAAAGGCGCGGGATTACAGGCTGAGCCACCGAGCCCGGCTATTTTTTTTGTTGTTGTTGGAGTCTCACTCCATCGCCCAGACTGGAGTGAAGTGGCACGCTCCTGGCCACCGCAGCCTTGACATTCTGGGCTCCAGTGATCCTTCTGCCTCAGCCTTCCAAGTAGCTGGAACTACAGGTGCGCGTTACCACACCCGGCTAATTTTTTATTTATTGTAGAGACGAAGTCTCGCCAAGTTGCCCTGGCAGGTCTCCAACCCGCATGCTCAGGCAATCCCCTCGCCTCGGCCTCCCAAAGTGCTGGAATTATAGGCTGAGCCACCGAACCTGGCCTCACCATATCTGATGTTAAATGACAGGCAAATGGGAGAGGTGAATGGGAGGAAACCTTTGGCTGATATGTACTGAAACATATTTATCTTAAAAATAAGTCTTAATAACTATCATAGTCATTGTTTTTGCAACTGCCTACATGTTTATAGCTGATATTTATAGCTACCTTCTTCTTCCACTACCTATTCGATATTTCCTCTGCTTCTACAAGTACCTCAACTGTTTGTAGTTCCTTGCCAGGTGAGATGACGCAAACATTCATTCCTGAAGTGTCCAGGGTATTAATAGTCCTGCCTGTATTGGGTTGTTGAAATTTTCATTGACTTTAGTTGCAGAACCTAGAGTACTAACAGATGTCCCAAGATTCTCTTGAATTGCATAATAATGCCTTCTTACCTCTAACATATAGTAGTAGCAACTCTATATCCTTTCAAAAACATCAGTCATCCCAGTTAGTACAGTGACCCCCTTCTTTATCCATTAAATCACTGCCAGGAGAAGCCCAAAGTGCCAGATGTCTGTCAGTTTCCAGTCTATATAAAGCATCACTGTGTCCCTTGGTGGATGCAGTTCTCCTTTGAGAAAGTTGTGGATAAAGCAAAACATTCTCTTGTGGGTCACTAGGAGTGACAACAGAAGTCATTTATATTTTCTAAACCCTTGATTCCAGGATATATACGATCAAGCTATAGAAGAAATGGCACCATACATTGATTGACGATTTAGAGCACAATCATTCTTAGAGAAATGTTAGAGATTAGTGCCACTACCAAGCACCTGAAAGATATAAGACATGATTCTTATTGCATCTTTACTCAACTTGTCTATTTGGCTCATGCGTGCAGAAGACAGATGGATCCTGGAGAATGACAGTGGATTATTATACATTCTATCAGGTAGTGGCTCCAATTACAGCTCCTGTTCCAGATGTGGTTTCATTGCTAAAGCAAAGGAACACATTCCCTCAAATGTAACTCTTGCTCTGGAAAATGCTCTTTTCTTTATGCATCTTAATAATGACCTTTAGAAATTGTTTGGCTTTCATCTGGCAGGACCAACAATATACCTTTACTATACTACCTCAGGCAGGATCAAACCTCCAGGCAGATGTTATAATCTAGTTCTCAGGCAGATCATGCTGGTTCATTACATTGGTGATGTTATAATGTTTAAATCTTGTGAGCTGGAGATAGCAATAACCCAAGATACATTGGTAAGAGACTTGTATCAGAGAATGTGAAATAAATCTCACCTGCAAGATGACTTCAGGTCATTAATCTATACCCTGGGGCCAGGTGGTGAATCATCTAAATACCTGGATAACACTTTCATGCAGCCTATACATCTCCATTTTCTCCAGGAGGGTGACATCTGGTTACTCCATTTTAACCCCCCATACCAGTGACACAGCCCTGATCTATTACATTGGAATCCACACTAGTTTAGCAGAAAACCTGGAGTCAGTATGAGCAATGAGCTGGGTTTAAGCCATAACTTTGCTACTTATGCCTGCATGTTTCCTTGAACAGGTCTATTTCTTCAGTTTTATGCTGAGAACAACAAAAATACAATTCACCAGGTTGGTATGAGGACTATGTGGGAAAATATACTCAATGGAGAAAACTATTACATCTATGCAGCCTCTTTCATAGTCAGACAGTCTATGAATTTGAGTGTGTTGAATCCGAGTGCATTTTTACCACCTGTTAGCAGATGAGGAGCAGAGGTTTTGCCAAGTGGTTTAACTTTCCCAGGCTTATTCTCTGGGGAGGTGGTAGAGCAAGGATGTGAACTCAAGCTGTTTTGTTTGCAAACCAGTGTGTTCTCGTCATTTGGCATGTTCCCACTTTGCCATGGAACAATGTAAACCTGAAACACCAGCAGTGTGTAAATATAACGTCTGTGATGTTCTTTGTGGGTTCATGCTCAAGTTCACTGATTCCCCCTTTCCCAATGCCTAGAAATCCTCTGTCTAGCCATCTGGGGACTCTATCTGTAATTCCTGGGACAAATCAGTTTTTTTGTTTTTCTTTTCAATTTTATTTCCTCATTTTGAAAATTGCCCTTCTGTATATTTATAGTTTTCAAAGCACTTTAACATATGTTCTCTTATTTAGCAATCTGTGGAACAGAGGACCTTGTCTTCATTTTATATGTAAGAAACTGAGGCTTGGGTAGGGTAAGAATGTCTCAAAGCTTACAAAGCTGACAAGTGGAAAGAGCCTTTTTCCTCCAGCTTCGGGGCCTTTTATACACTGTCTCAGTGCTACAAAAGCCTCTAAATATCTGTTAACTCTCAGAATCCAATTTTCCCCGTCCCTTTTTATACCAGACATGGTTTCTCTCAGAAATACAAATATGTAATTCTCAGGTGGTTCATTCACCAATGGGCTATAAGAAGAACCTAGTCTCTTGGGAGAACTTAATTTCATAATTCTATGAGAAAACACCCCCATTGAAAGCCAGAACCATCAAAACTGAACAAATGTCTAGTTTATCAGGTGTGATTATACTGAGTAATAGGATAATAAAAATGTTCCCAATACTCACCAATGACTTTATTTTAGATGTTATTAAACTAGTCTCCTGTTAAACCTCCAGTTTAAAAAAATGAAAAATTAAACTAAAACTGTTGAACAAAGAATGGTAAATGTTTGTAAATTTGTAATTGAACCAGTAAGAAAGTTAGGATTAATCATAAGCCAAAAGCTATGAAAGCAGATATGAGAAGGTTGGAAAATCATGGAATGTAGCTTTTTCCCTAAGACCACTTGCTGCTTCCTGGGGAACTTCAGTTTCAGTTTTTAAGGCTGGGACAGAAGTAAATAAAAGAAGTTTACCCAGTATGGTGAGTCTAAGAAAAGGCCTATAATCTCAGAAGAGGTTCTAAAATACTCTAGGTTGGACCATATCAGACTGTGTATTTGACCATTTTTGACCCATAAAAGTGGCCATTTCATGTGACTCAATGTAATAAAATATCACTAGGTTTTTGCTCATAGCTTGTCATCAATGCCCAGAATAGTATCTGGTACATGGTAGGCCCTGAGTAAGTATTTGTTGATAGGATGAATGAATAAAATCAAGTTAGAAACTGATCATCAAAAGATAAGTAGAACAACTGCATACGAGAGGCTAAAAAATGCATCTCAACAACTGGTAATAAAAGAATTTATAATAAAAATGAAAGGGAATCTAAGTTTTTAATACCTGCCAGAAACAGAAGGGAAAATAGGAAGCAGGGAGTAGTCTTGGAGTCACCCTTAGTGGGATTTGACCAGACAGCTGGATAAACACTTTGGTTTCGAGGGTACTTACTGTCTCCTTCTTAGCTATTATTTGCCAGCCAGCTTGAAATTTTGAATTTTCATTCTCATCTGAATAACATAGATACTAAAAAAAAAAACAAAAAACCTCAAATCTTTTCAGTGTTTATAGTCAAATGTAATTTCCTTGAGTAATGTACAGGTTCATATTCATAAGAAAAATATGGAATCTCAATTAAAAGCCCTGTGATGTAGAGCTTAGAAGCTCTCCTTTCAACAGTTATCCAAGATTATGTGAAGCTTCCTCACCACCCCCATCTCTTTCATATTTAATCAGATATTGAGATTAGAGATGCAATTTCCTTTTGTGTCTAGAGAGGTTTATCAGAATGCTGTACACTATTGTTTCCATTCTGCTCCTCCCCATCCTCAGGTTATAGAACTAAATTGTCTATCATACAATTACTCATTAAAAAGAAAATTATTTTCTTTCCTGATTTAATGAACTAAAATACTTTGAACTCACATCTTATCCAGGGGTTAGTTTCAAAAATCATTGAGTAAGATGAAAATCATATAGAGTTGAAACTACACAAAAAAATTATTTTCTACTGCCCTTAAACTAAGACATACAAAGTTTTAAGTGTACAATCCTACATTTAAATACGCATGATGTTCCTTAGGTACTGGGTGAGAACTACTGAATTAACTAAAGACAGAAATAAGAGAGAAGCATATCAGTAGATGTCCAGCTGTTCAAATCCTCTGCCTTTAACAAAACTATCAAATTCATGGGGAAGACTATGGGGTAGGTTGAGAATCCTAAAGTGCTTTTGCTTGTTTGAAAGGTTTATTTCATTTTGTATTAACAATATGCCTCTACATTGTATTTACACATTCATATACCATTTTGGACCTAGTGTGTTGCATCTTATGTAGGAGTTGCTACTTAATGTTAGGGTTAAGGTTCATGCACCTGCGTGTCTAGTATATATTTAATAGGACTCATAAGGTTCCAAACAGAGATTCAGGTTTGGGGCTAAATCATTTACAAGAATCTGCACTGCCAGATTGCCTCCTCTCTAGATAAAGCATAGTTGTGAGAGAGACAAATGGGCCTACTGGGTCCTAGGAAAGAGTATAAACTTCAAGTTGGGGCTGTGCACCATTTCTGCTGTAAGGCTGGCAATCTAGTGTAACAAAGTTCTGTTCAGCCCAAACACACCTGAGTCAGATTTTCAGCTGGGCCTGTAATTAGAGTCTAGGTCCTTTAGGTAATCCCAGCTATGCTAGGGATAGTCTCTTCTAGTGTTGCTTCTTGTTCCCCATTACTGCTGGGACAGGGAGACTTCAGAAGGGGTCCAGAGGTAGTTTTAACGTAAAGATAGTGAAGCTTCAGTTTAGGACTCTGCATTTGCCCGAGTCCCTTTCAATGTCTGGGGAGGAATCTTAGCAATATGATCAAATGGTCATTTTTTAAAATTCGTGAACTTAAAATATCTTAACCACAATCAGCTAAAACTACTCGTTCTTTGTCTTCAATTTCTCCAGCATATCCTATTGTTTTGTTGTTAGTGGAGTAGTTGTAGACATTTTTAGAATCTGGCTAAGGAATGATTGCATTGGAATTACAGTGAGCTGGGGATTTTAGGGTCACAAAAGTCACTTCTTTGTAGAGGTAAGTTGTAGCTGGCTGGCCTGTTGTAAGAATGGCTTCCAGGATGCCCTTGCCATCTGCTGAGATGACCTGCCTGGTACTGAGAGAAGGATATAAGACCAGAGGCTGCGTTACCTTGTGAACGTGTCCTATAGTGCCTAGCACTAGACGCCTATGGGCCATGGAGGGGAAAACTGCAGAGGAAAATTCTGAGTTATGGGTCACTTCTCTGTCTTGAAAATGATGTTATAGAGTTGTTGGCATAGACAGTTGAAAATGTAGGAAAAGTGCCAAAGAAGTATGTTAGGCAGTTAATTCATACAAATATTATGTTATTTACCTTGATTTTATATTTGTGGTATTTGTCAGTTTTCTAAAATTTGCATGCTATGAGATCTTTTGTCTTTAAAGATAAATATTTGCTTTTATACAAAATGTTATTTTTGTAACTTTGCATTCTTGTCCAAAGTGGGCTGTCAAAATTGTATACAAGCTTGAGGCCTCATGTAAACCTGTTCCTCTGTAGGCTGGACTCCTGGCAAAAGCATGTGTTTCCACATCCTATCAAGGATTTTCTTGATTCTTTAGGCCATTCATCTACTGAAGGGACTTATATCTCATGAGCTGCAGAGATTACCAACCTTTTTGTGGTTACCTGAAATTGAGGACAGGTAGCAGTGCCCAGAGCTGGGTAGCATAGGAGGTCTGGCCTCTGTTATTTGACGGTAGACTTTCTCTTTGTACAGGGAGGAATATAGAATGGCCAATATGCAAACTGTGAACCAGAAAGAGGAGGATGTTATTTATGAAGAATAAAAGGCAAATAAAGGTTTTTCTCTCATTTCTAGGTAGCCCCCGGCTTGTATGATCCTGAGCATGGCAAGATCAAATAGAAGTGATTCCCCCAGAGAGATGCAGTCATTAAGCCATCTTTAAAGAGAAGCACTGCTAGTCTAGGAGGACAAGACCTAAGGTCTCACTCATTGGTCAAGGTACTTCTGCTCTCCTGTGATTTAGATTCCAGTTCCATAAAATGACAATTGTAGTCCCTTGCTTGATTATATGTAAAGGACATAATGCTGGCCACAGAACCACAGGAACATTTAATGCGCTAAGTAAGTGTAAGAGATTTGATGAGTAGAAGAAAGTATTACGGGTAAAAATCAATATTGTCATTTAGCTAAACTTTTAGAAGACATTTTCCTGGACTAGCTGTGGGCTACAATAGAGGGGTCCTGATTAATTAAGGCCAGAGAGGCTCGAAAGGTCTGGATTTCTGTAATAATGCAGCCTAATTCACAGAGGCCAATTTGTTCCAGCCTAGACTTGTTTGTCAGTATAATTGAAAGGAACGTGATCAGACACCATGTGGCCCAGCCAGTAGCAGACCCAGGGGACAATGCTCTCGTTCTGCCTGGGGACCTCACTAGGTTACTTGTTTCCAGGTTGGCAGGAAGACAGAAGGGAGGAAACCTTCTTTCTCGATTTTGGGCTGCCCATTAATCAACATCACTTTCCTCATTAATATAAAGGCATCTTCAGCTGCCCATTTTGAGGAGCTTCCAACAATTCATTTTTCCTCTGGTTACTGAAAAATCAGCCTTCATAATGAGGAGAAGAGCTGTGTTTTTCACAGAGCTAAATATTAATTCTTTCAGTTTGTCATTTACATATCCCTCAAATTAGGTTTACTTTTTCAATTTACACAACTGAAGCCCCACAGCTAGAAGACACACAATTAACACTCTTTCCTTGGTGAGGGTCAGAGTGCCTGCTTTGTGGGCTCAGGTTTTTCTGAAGACAGTCATTGAAGATGCATGAGAAATGGAAATTTAATTGGCATAACCAGGAGAATCTCCTCAGGGACTGAGAATGAGAGATGAATGACTGATCTCTTCAGTCAGTCATTTCCACACAAACAATGTTGGCCAGGGATGTTCCCACTGTCATGCCTCTTCCCTCTACAAAGAAGGAGGGCAGCCAGTCTGCCTTGTGTGGCTTTAGGAAAGGGCTCTGCTCTTTTCTGCCACGATCAAGGAGTCCAGTGGCCACTCAGGGTGCTGTTTCTTTGCCAGAACTGGTGGTCTGTGAGTGTCAACTAGATCCTTATCTAGGTTTGTAGATGACTTGCTCAAAAATTGGGCTTGATGTTAAGACAGATGAACTAAGTACCTTCTCTCACAAGAAACCTGTATGATTTCACAGGATCCTTTCCTCCCTTCCTCCTTACTTCTCTTCCTCCTTGCCTCTTTTCTTGCCTTTCTCCATTCCTCCCTTCTCTCCTCCCTTCCTCAATTCCTTCCCTCCCTTCATTTCCTCCTTCCTTTCTCCCCTTTCCTACCTTCTTGCCTTCCTACCTTCCTCTCTTCCTTCCCCCTTCTCCTTGTCTCTCCTTCTTTAAGTCCCTTTCATGCTGAGCACCTTCTGAACTGCTATATGCTAGACACTGGAAATACTATGGTAATCATGACACTGTCTAGTGAGGGAGACAGAGAAGAACATAGGCAAATGGAGAGTAGTCTGAAAACCACCTCCATGGAAGAGAGGATAGAGGACAGATTTCTGTGGTACGAAGAGAAGTCAGGCAGATGGGGGATGGGTTTTACCTCTGAAGTCTTTCAGCACTGAATGTCTTTATTACACATTGAGTTTTCTTATATCTTTGAATTGTTATTTATCTAGGAGGTAACTGCAGTTCTGGGCTTAAACAGGCCAAATGAAATATTCACATGTTCATTTTTCTCACCCATAAAATAGAAATAGTAAAACCTGAGTTCAGTCATGCCATGTGCTTAGAATCTCCAACATAGCAAGTGCTTCTTGAGCTATGAATGGTATCAAGTAGGGGTTAGACAGCTATTTGACCTTTCTCTGTAAGTGACAGTTTATGTCATAGAATTATCTCCTGAATTCTTAGGGACTTAGAAGACCTCCTTAGAAAGCAAGGCAAAAAAGGTTCATGGTGTTGGATTCTTCTTAAGGTTGCTGAATAGCTATATTTCTTTTCTGAAATGATTTCTGGGGTCATTTGAGGTTAATAAGGTGGGCAGTGTCAGCTTTTCATTTTGAGTGGGAAAGACAAATCAAAGTCAAAATTTTGTATCTATGTGGCTGGTGGTTCTATTTTATGTATTTTTTTCTTTTAATCACCTGGCATGTGCATTTGGAATTTTTTTACTTAACATAAAGCTTAGTGCTTACTTTATATTTCCTCAATTAAAGAAAGAGAATCTTAGTGGCAAAGAGTGCTGGGTCTAAGGCCAGACAGAGCCACATTCAAGTCCTGATGTTGAAATGTACTAACTGTATGAACTGGAGTGTGTTACTTCATTTCTCTAAAACTCAGCTTCAGTTTCCTCTCTCTGAAATGTATACAATTGTATACTATTTTGAAGAGATATTGTGGCTTCTAAATGTTCTAAGTAGGTCTTAAATGTGTAATAATTATGTATTATTATGGAATATCAACTATATGCATGCTGTGCACATATTAATAACACCATATGACTATGGTTTTTATGTACATAAGACAAAGCTCCTTGGCACATGTTTCACAGAAGGCATCTGCCAGGTCCCCCAGTTGGCGTAGTGAATTCTTGTAGAAGACACTCAAAGGACTGTCTCTACAACCTCTCTTTTCTGATAATTGTCTCATCCCACTCATCCTTCATGTTGCCATAAGAGAATCACTGTCCTGACACAGTGATTCTATTCCTTAAACATAGCTTATTGGCTCAAGTTTTGGACTTGGAACCAGAAGAACTGGATCAGGTCCTTTCTTTGTTCTATAGCACTAAGACCCATACCTCAGAGTGTATTAAGGTGGCTATACTTCCTGCCATATGGACCTTAAAAGAAGAAGAGTTTGGTTTGGAGAAAAAGAAAGAGGACGGAAAGAAGGAAAGAATGAAAAGAGGGAGGGAGGGAAGGAATGGAAAGAAAGAAAAAGAAAGGAAAGAAAAAAGAAAGAGGAGGAAATAGGAATAAAGCACAAAAGAGAAATAAAGAATGAAAGAGAGATGCACAGTTGATGTGCAAAGAGGAGTGGGACTATGAGTTGAGGAATGAATCCTGAGTGATATTTTGTTCCATTTATTCCCAAGATCCCCATTCATGGGCTCCTTAAGATGATCCACCAGTTAGTAATTAATCTCTGCTTTAACTTAAGCTACAAAGAGTTGGCTTTTTGTCACATGCAATTCCAAATACCATCTTTCAGAAATGTTACTTGGGAGTGGTGGTGGGGGGCATGCCCAACACTGTCTAGCAGGCATTAACAAATATTATATATATATTAGACATTAAATCCACCTGTCTATCTAAATATTAGGTCATCACCCATATAATCACATCAGACAGTGGATACATGAGTTTTTAAATTATGATCTGTGCTTTATGTTCTTTCTCTGAGTTAGTTTCCTACTAGTGAAAGAAATAAAGGTAACATGTTCTCAGCTCAGAGGTAGTCAGAACTAGCCCAGTCATACAGATAAAAGCTGGAATGGTGTTATAGCTGCAGAAATTGCAGTTTCTATCAGTGGGTCCCAGGAAACTTCCAGACCAGGGGCACAAAAGAAAAGACTGAGTAGAGCAGTTCTAAGGGGGCTTGCCTGCCCCTTTCAAGTTTTGCTGGAGCCACAGTCCTGTGATACTGCCAGGGCCACTTATTTGAAGAAGATCCTGGAAAAGGTTCTTGTGTGTCAGAGAACTCCCACCCTTAACATACACTATATCTGCAGAGCTGAGGCCCAGAGCCTTCTCTTCACTGAGGAGGCAGGATAATAAGCTGGGTAGGAACATGGGCTCCAGAGACAGACTCCCTGGGTTTCAGTTCTGGCTGTGTCACGTGTGACCCTGGGCAAGTTAGTTAACTTCTTTGTCCTCCAGTTTCTTCATCTGTAAGGTAGGGATAAAACTATTTCCTACTTCAAAGCTTTATGAGGGGGTAAAATGGGATAATATGTGAAAAGCATGAAGACAGTGTTTGGCATATAGTAATTCCTGATGAACACTAGCACTATTGCTCTTGCTACCAGTAGGATTACTGCTACCCTTACCAGCCCTAGGAGCTCAGGATCTACACAGGAGGCAATGCAGAAGCATACTAAATGCTAACCCGTAGAATCAGTTCCAAAGGAAAAGTATTCACATGGAGGATTAGGGAAATTGAAGAGAAGTTCAGGGAACATCCTCATCTTAAAATCTCTTGCTTGGAGACAGCCTTATTTTTCCTTTTGTCCAATACCTAATGAGATACATCATTCTCATTAATAATATTCCTAACATACAACTGTCCCAAAACTTGAACACTTTTCAATGGGGAATTTGCTTCTTTCTGAAGTCAAAATAATCTTATTAAATGACTTTGCCAGGTACCAAGTCACAGAATCTAGGAAACTAAAAGTGAACCTTTCCTCTTTCCTCCCCTGTATAGTATTTCTTTGTCCCTTATTCATTTACTATGCCTTAGTAATTTCTCCCACTCCCACTGTGAATGCATGGTTACTTGCACTTATTGGAAGAAGATAGTTCCTGAAGACCATGTGTAGCTGAAAACTTGCATCAGTTAAGACTAAATCACTAGAAGGCAGACATTTCTGTTTATAGTTAAAGTGTCACTGCCATCTGGTTAATGTGTGAATACAAAGCTTTAATTCATTTGACCTGATGATTTTGAAAATAATGGTATCAATGTGTTTTACATTCAGGGAATTCACATTATTTCAAATTATTTGTATGAAACAAAGCCTATTAATATTTTTATATTACATTTTTCAAATCGAAGTAATTTGGATGTCCCTAAGATAGCTCTTGAATCTATCTCCTCCTCTACATCACCTCAGCCTCTCCTTTAGTTTATTCATCACCTCTTTCTAGGATTGTTGAATATTCATTTTACAAAGTGATTATAATGTTTATGTGTCTGTATCCCCATCAGCCTGTAAAATTACAAGTAAGGAACAACTTCTATTTATCTTTGTGCCCCATCTCCCTTCTGACTTGGACCACTATTTTCTCTATACACACACTCACACGCATACACACAGTATCTGAAAGCATTACCTCATTCAGTCTTCCTGACAATTCTAGGAGGCAGGTGGATATTATTTTCATTTTTCAAATTAATAAATGAGGTTCTGAAAGGTTAATAAAATTATGTAAGATCTCAAATTTCAAAATTGATAGAAACAGCATTTTAACCCATGACTCTGACTCCAAAGTCCATTTTCTTTCATATTTTTTCAACTATGCTTCAAAGTGGAGCGATTGGTTTAGAAGTGATGGTGATCAGGTGTGCCTATCTTTCCAAGTATGATATGGCCAGGGCCCAGAGTTCAACTAAGGCTAATTTTCATCATTTATTTCCCAAAATTATATGAGTAAAACTGAAAGTCCCTAAGACCTGGCAGTGACTTTGATGTTCACTCAGCTACTCGTTTAGTTGTTGGTCTTGGTAACTGAATTGGGGTGATTGATTGAAGGGAAGAGAAAGAAACCAAACCTTAGAGCCAGGGACCAAGCCTAGTGGAGTCTTCCCCATTTCTGCAGCTCACCTGCCATGCTGAGCAAGGCTGGCCTACTTTTTTCTTCTCAAAGTCACCAAGTTCACCTCCATCTCAGGACTTTTGTGCTGGTTGCTACCTCTGCCTGGGAGTTTCTTTTTCTCTTTGCATACCCAATTCCTGTTCATCTTTTGGATCTCAACTCAAATGCCTCTTGTTTAATGCAGCCCTTTCTGTCTTCAGAATTTTTGCTAAGCTCTTACTGAAATACCCCTGGTACTTAACAACCAGACATTAATTGCATGATTCTTTGCATAAGCATTTTTTGTCTCTTTTGCAAATTAGACTATGAGCTACTTGATGGCAGGGACTGTGTCCTTTAATTTGTCATTTGTTTCAGACACAGAGCACAGTGCTTTGTATATGATAGGTGCTTAATAAATATGATCCATGGGTAGGTGAATAGCTGGTAGATAATATAACCATCTCTCTACTTCTCCTGCTAGAAGAAAACAAAAAGAGAGAGCAAAAGGCATGACTTTCTGTTTTACCTGCAGAATATGATGTTTCAATAAGAAAAGAATGCATTTTCTAGACTGTTGTTTTCAGAATGTTTGTGCCTTAAATTCTCATTTTATTTGCCAGTACATTTATATTTTTGTAAGAATGAGATTGAATAAATGAATTTTCGAATAACCCAAGGTGACCAGAAAGCCTAGGCAGCCTGAGTTTTCTAGAGGGTGATCAGTCTACAGGCATGAGGTTGGACAGAGAAGTCTGTCTTCCTTTGAACTGGCACTTTCTTCTTCACCATTATCTTTAAAAGTCAGATGTAAAACTGGGAATTACACTAATCTTTGGTCCTGGAATATGATGTGTTTCAGATCTTAAACAATGAAAACAACAAGGGCCTAAGTTAAAATGAAAACTTCTGTCTTTACACTCAACATGTTCACAAGTCTTTAGAGCTGTTCATTTTCCATATTTTAAAACTAAAAGGGTGATTCATGCTTATAATAAAAATATTATTGGGCCCAGAGTGTAAGGAACCAGACTGGTATGGAGAATGACAGAGAGCCCTAAGGAGCTTTTAGGCTCTCATTAGGGAGTCTGGAACGATAAGAATTTAACATTTAAATAGACTGACCATATTATTTATCTTCCCAAAATGAGACATTTGTGAGAATAAAAGAGGGTGATAATTATTAATCTAAACTAACCCTTATAAACAAGTACCTTCTGGGATAAACCTGGACATATGTTTATCTTTTATTTAATAGCATTTTTCAAGAAAAATGAAATAGATGTCTCTGTGTAGTATAAGACTCATTCATGGCTAACTGAATGTTACAGTTGATAATTACTCTGGAAGTTCATAGAAGGGGGGAGGCAGTATCACTACTTAATGCTGGATGGTTAGTGAAGGCTGTAATATGAAAATGTGTCTCAGCTGCATCTGGGAGGATGACTGGTTGGGAAGGAAAGTAAGGAGAGCAGAGTCCCCCATTTGCATGAGAATTTGGGGCTGTTTTTCAGGATTTTATTAATTGATTATTATTTAGTCTAGAGTGAAATTCATGAAAATTATCAATATTTCATAAAGAAGAAATATGTGTTCAACACTCCCTCTTTCTAGCCCTGCTCACAGTGGTGTTCTCTAGCCCCACAGCAGTCCCTAACCCTCCAAAGATCAGTCTGGAGGCGCTAGAGTCAGTGCCCCAGTGATACCTTTCTTTCTCCTCCTCTTTCTCCCCTTCTTTCCTTCTCTTTCTTCCTTCCCTCTCCTTTTCATCTTTATCCTACTCTCTTCCTATGGGTATTTATACCACATTCACGCATGTATACTCAATGCTGGTTTCTACCTGGTCATGGGATTAGGACCACAACAACAGCAACCAGGACACACTAGCTTGTCAGAGCTGTTATACTAAAATAAAGTGACTGGACTCCTCTAGGCTCCTGAAATTCTCTCAACACCAGGACTATTTTCTTCAGAGGAATCCCTTATGGCTTAAGATCCAACGAGGCACTTCCAAAGAAAGGCACATGCTTTTATTTTTTTAGAGTCTTTGTTTTTTTTATTTTAATTTTAAAGATATGGGGTACAATTCAGGATTTGGTATACAAGTGGTCATCATATAGGTAAAGTTTGAGCCTCTTTTTGGTCCCTACTTTGCCTGGTTTGAGATCAGGTACCCTTATTGATGTTGCCCTGCACCCCCGGCCCCCCCCCCCCCGCCTCCCGCCCTCCTGCACCCTCCCCCACCACTGCTGCCAATCCCTTTCTTATAGTATTACGGCAAATGTTCAGTGTTTGCATGTAAGTGAGAACATGTGGTACTCTGTCCTTTGTTTCTGTGAGAGACCACTGAGTGTGATAGACTCTAAGTCCATCCAAGTTGTTGTGAAGTTCATATGTTTGTCCTTTATTGCTACATAACAATCCATCGTGTATATGTACCACATTTTAAAAATCCAGTTCAGTTTCAATGGGCAGCATGGTTGATTCCATGTTTTTGCTATTGTGAATAGTGCTGCAACAAACATGTGTGTGCAGGTATTCTTTTTTATAGAATGATTTGAGTTCCTCTGGGTATATTCCCAGTAGGGGGATTGCTGGGTCATATGGAATGTCAGTGTCTTGTTCTTTTAGAAATTGCCAGCCAGGCTCGGTGGCTCATCCTGTAATCCCGCGCCTTTGGGAGGCTGAGGTGAGTGGATTGCCTGAGCCCGCAGGTTCGAGACCTGCCTGGGCAAGCAAGACCTCATCTCTACAATAAATCAAAAAATTAGCTGGGCGTGGTAGCGCGCGCCTGTAGTTCCAGCTACTTGGAAGGCTGAGGCGGAAGGATCACCGGAGCCCAGCAGGTCGAGGCTGCAGTGGCCGGGACCGGCCACTGCACTCCAGTCTGGGCGACAGAGTGAGACTCCAACTCAAAAAAAAAAAGAAATTGCCACACCATTTTCCAAAGAGCATTCCCACCAGCAGTATAGACGCATTCCTTTTTCTATACGTCCTCACCAGCTTCTGTTGTTGTTTGTTTTATTAATGATGGTCATTCTTACTGGGGTTGGGCAGTATCTCAGTGTGGTTTTGATTTGCATTTCCCTGATGATTAGTGTGGCTGAGCACTTTTTCATGTGTCTGAAGAAAAGCACGTTCTTTGTCTCTTTCTCGTCTCTGAGCCAAAGCTTAATATTCTTTCTAGAAGAGAGCTTGATGCCATTTTTCA
>CAUYQG010049912.1:0-11652 GCA_963574415.1 Tarsius wallacei | reverse complement strand
TCAAGGATTTTTATCAAGAAGCAATGCTATATTTTATCAAAAGCTTTTTCTTTATCTAATGATATAATCATGGGATTCTTGTTTTTACATCTGTTGATGTATTTTTACATTTATGGTCTTGCAGATGTTGAACCAGCCCTGCATCCCAGGGATTAAGCCTACTTGATCATGGTGGATAATTTTTGAGATGTGTTATTGGATCTGATTTGCTAGAATCTTGTTGAGTATTTTTGCATCTATGTTCATAGGGAATACTGTCCTGTAGTTCTCTTTCTTAATTGGATCTTTACGTGGTTTGGATGTCCATGTGATGTCTGCTTCATAAAATGATTTGGGGAGAGTTTCATCTTTCCTGGAATACTTTCAATTGGATTGGTATCAGCTCCTCCTGTATGTTTTATAGAATTCTGCTGGAAATCCATCTGGTCCAGGGATTGTTTATTTATTTATTCATTTTGTAGGCAGTTTTCTTATGACAGAGTCAATTTCCTGGGTTGTTATTGGTCTATTTATAATGACAATTCCTTTTGTGTCAACCTTGGGAGGTTGTGTGATGTCAGAAAGTCCTCCATTTTATTTAGATTATCGAGTTTGTTTTCATACTGGTGGCATTGTAATCTCTGATAATCATTTATATATTTGGGGGGTCAGCTGTGACTTGATCTTTTGCATTTCTGATTGTGTTTATTTGGGCTTTTTCTATCTTTTTTCTTGGTCATCCTGGCTAGGGCTCCTTCAATCTTGTTTATCCTTTCAAAGAACCAGTTTTTTTTTCCTAAGGTGTTTTTGTCTTCTATGTCCTGTATTTGAGCTTTTACTTTGATGATCTGAATTCTTCCACTGAAGTTAGGGTTTTGGTGGCCTTTCCAGTTCCCATAGGTTATTTGTTAGGCTGTTAATTTGTTCTCTTTCTATATTATTGATGTGTGTTTGTAGAGATATAAATCTCCCTCTCAATACTGCTTATCATAGCATTCCAGAGATTTTGGTGAGATGTTCCTTCATTTTCATTTGTTTCCAGGAATCTTTTAATTTCTGTTTTGATTTCTCTGTTGACCCAGGAGTTGCTCAACATCATGCTGCTTAATGTCCATGTCTTTGTGGACTTTGGGAGAATTTTGTTAGTGGTGATATTTATTTATATTCCACTGAGGTCTGAGAAGGTGCATGGCAGTATTTCAATCTTGTGAGATTTGTTCATGCTTGATTTATGGCTGAGGATCTGGTTGATATTGGAATACCTTCTATGTGTAGATGAGTAGAATGTGTATTCTGTGGTTGTTTGGTGAAGTATTCTGTAGATATCTACCAAGTCCATTTGGTTGAGCATCAAGTTGAGGTTCTGTATCTCTTTATTTTTTGCCTCAATCATCTATTGAGGGTTGTAATTTGCGTATTTTAATATCCACCTGTGAACGTATTAGAGTCAATACCCTTTTTTAGTTTACTTAGTAGCTGCCTTATAAATGCTAGTGCTTCTGTGTTGGGTGCCTATATGTTTAGGATGGATATTTCTTGTTGATGGATCAAACCTTTTATCATTATGTAGTGTCCTTCCTTATCTTTTTAATTTTTGACAGCAAAGCTTGTTTTATCTGATATTAAGATCACAACTTCTGCCTTCTATTGTGATGTCTTCACCTGGAAATTTGTTTTCATCCTCTAACTTGGAGTTTGTGTGTGTCCTTTATGGTGAGATGAGTTTCCTGGAGAAAGCAAATTTCTGGGTCTTTTTTAAATCCAGTTTTCCATTCTATGTCTTTTTAGTGGTGCATTTAGTCCATTCACATTAAGGGTAATTATTGAAATGTGAGAGTTTGTCCTATCATAATGCTATTATAAGGCTGTTTTGTTTTCATTTAGCTTTTGTGTTCATATATGTGTGTGTCTTCATTTTTGCAGGTATGCTCTTTGTTCCGCTGCTTCGGTGTTTGTGATCTTGCCCATTTTTTTCTCTCTGGATATTTATTTTCATCTTATAAATTTATAAAAGCTCATAATCTGTTATGACTATTACCTCTTTTTTCTATCATGTATATTATAAGTTTTCTTCCAGTTTATAGTTTGCTGTGGAAGTTTTAAAAGTACATATATTCAAATCTATGCCTCGTTTCATTTATTTTGCCTGTATTTGATATCTTCCTTAGAAATGACTCTTCCACTCTAAGCTTATATAAACTTTCACTTATTTTATCAGGTACATCTTTTATTTAAATTTTATATTCAAACCATAATCCATCTGGTTTATTCCACTTCGCATTTTTATTCCAAATAGTTAATTAATTGTTCTAACAATATTTTTGAATAATCCATCCTTCCTTCACTGAATAAAATGCCATTATCATATAAAATGTTATTCTATTTATGTTTTCTATTTTGTTTTATTTATTTATCTGTTAGGGTTTGTGTTAGATGTGCTAGATATCTTCTAGGGTTTGATTATTGTAATGATAGACTAAATTTATTTAATTAATTAGTTAATTAATTAATCAGAGTCTCACTCTGTTGCCCAGGCTAGAGTGCAGTGGCGGGATCATGGTTCACTGCAGACTTGATCTCCTGGGCTCAAGTAATCCTTCTTCCTCAGCCTCCTGAGGAGCAGGGACTACAGACATGTGCCTCCACGCCCAGCTAATTTTTTGTAGAAGATCTCACTATGTCGTCCAGGCTGGTCTCAAACTTCTGGACTCAAGCAATCCTCCACGATGGCCTCCCAAAGTGCTGAGATTATATGCCCAAACTAGACTATATTTTATAATGCCCTATAGCTGTGTAGCCCTGAAAGTTATCTGACACTTCTGGGACTCAATTTCTTTATCTGTAAAGTTACTTGTATTATATTTGTAATTAGACCTCTTTTTCTTTTCTAATACTGTTTATTTGCATTGAAATTCTTTTCTTGAAACTTATTTATCTACATTATTCGTTTTTTCATGAAGCCATAGCTCTGATAATATTTATTTCATTCACTTCTGCTTTTATTTTATGATTTCATTTCTTCTGGGAGTTTACTCTTTTTTCCCCCTTATTTCTTAAATTGAAAACTTAGCTTATTAGTTTTGGAATTTTTATTTTTGTATGCTATCAGGTCTCAGATAAACTTTTCTGAAGTTGCATTTCTGAAGTTGGGATTGGGTCTTATCAGGTCTGTGGGCCCAGCAGCTGGCCTGGAACAGCTGTAATTACCTTTGCTGTATGAACACTGAAGCATGCATGTAGACTGTGTGTCCATAACTTGACAGAAAATTCCAGAAGCAGTACAGAAGCACTCATTATAAGAAATTCATGTTCTTGTTTCAACATTGGGTCAATATTAGGTAGAAAATGTGGATGTTGGTGATTGGGTTACAAAGTGATTTAGTAGTCAGACTTTTAAATGTGAATAGGTTTAAAAATACCAATTTTTTTTTTTTTGCTATATTTTTCTTCTTTGCATAGGCACACGAGTGATATGTGATTAAAATCTATATCTGGGCAACCCCCTTGGGTCCCCTCCCACTGTGGGGCTTTTCTGTCTTCTCAATAAATCCTGTTTCCAAAAAAACCCCAAAACCTGTATCTAAGTAAATCTAAAAGAAGACTTTAATACTTATAAAATAAAAATTTGAAATGATAAAAGTTTGTGTCATAGTTTCGTTGGCAGCCTTTTGTGATACATAAAATAATAATGTTATTACAATGTCTCATATTCTGTGAAATTCAGTATATGCATTTTAAGGCTTCAAGTTTCTAATTACTGCTTTAGTCAAATCCCACAAGTTTTGATGTATAGTACTTAGTGTTCATTGATCATTAAGCGCCTTGTGATTTCCATTACAATTTATTCTTTTATATGAATTATTTAGGAGTGTGGTTTGAGTTTCCAAGCGTATGGGTGTTTTTTGGCTATCTTTTAATTATTGATTTCTAATTGTATTGCATTGTGGTCAGAGAGTGGTCTCTAGTATATTTGTTGATATTTCTTTTGTGGCTTAGTGTATGGGTTGTTCCTCCTTTGGTAGCTGGGACCTTTCCCCTTTTATTCGTAGCTTGGTTCCTTTCTTGCCACCTCCACTGGGTTTGACTCTGCCCCAGCTACTCACCTCAAGCAACTCACTGACCCTCGCTGCACTGGGCCTGCTCTAGGCTCTGGGCCTATTCCAGAGCAGCATTTCCCCGCACTCGACCAACCCTGAGTCACCTAAGGATACTAAGTATACTAGTTCCCACACTGCAGATCTGGGTCAAAGCCCCAGAATCTGCATGTTGAACAAGCACTTCAAGGTGATTCTCACAACCCGGCAAATTCAGGAAATTCTGTGCAGTTGGGAATCTGGAAGTGGAACAGGATAAAATGCAGTGCAGGGATGGAGCTAAACTTGAAGAAGAAGATCACTGCTAAACGTGAGCTTAAAAGCTACTGGGGAGGGTGGGGGGTGGGCTTGGCTTATTCAAAATGCAGGCTTCAGGCCTCACTTGGAGAGCTTCTGATTCAACAGGTCTGTGGTAGAATTTGGGAATTTTTTTAACAGGCTTCCCAGTTAATTATGATGCAGATAGACTGTGTGCCATGCCCTGGGAAAGGGAAGAATTTTGAAGGGAAGATGTGGTCCAGCTAGTCTTTGAGCTTTGTAGAGTCACAGGCAAAGTCCTCTTAAGAGTGAAGGATTTGGTGATAGGGTCGGGACTTGAGAAGAGCAGAAAATACTGATTCACTTACTATATGAATTTGAGAGGAAATGAACAAAAAATGTCTAAGTAGCAGTCCTGCTGATAGATGGTGGGAATTTGCAGAAAGCATATGGTTTCGACTACATAGTCAAATCTATGAGGCCTGCCTCTGCAGATTCAACCAACTGCAGATGGGAAATATTCAAAAAGAAAGCAACAATAAAAAGAAAAATACAGCAATAAAAATAATACAAATAAAAACAATATAGTATTTACATAGCATTTACATTGTGTTAGATATTATAAGTAATCTAGTGATGATTTAAAGTGCAGTATACAGGGGGGTATGCAGGTATATGCAAATATTACACTGTTTTATCGGAGGAACTTGTGTATCTTGTGGCTTTTGGTGTCGTGGGGGGTCTCGAAACCAATCCCCCAAAGATACTGAGAGATAACTGTATACATGTGAAGCATGAGACAAGGTAGGTGATATAGTGGTCAGTTTAAAAATGTATTTGAGAGCCAGGTAAGTTGGACTCTTATTTCTTATAACCAGAGGTTACATTGTGTCCATGTGAGCTTCTGTGCTCTTTGAAGTTATGCATGAAGAAATGCAGGATCTATTTACCTGACTATTGTGTTTTGTAACTGGACAAGGCGTACAACAATATAAAACAATAAGAGAACAGATTGACTTACACAGAGTATTACTTGTATAGCAAAATGAAGATAATGGGTACACTGCTTTATCTGGCACTCTGGCTCTCAGGACTTCCTTACTTGTAATTGTGGGTGGTTGGGGAGTTATCATTCTTTTTCATCTATTCACGCAAATATTTACTGAGCAGCTACTTTGTGACAGACACTGTTTTGAATGCTACTAAGATGAATAAAAAGTGTGAGGGGAACCCAGGGAAGTTTCTGAAGACAGTTCTTTGGGTTGTGATCACCAGCTACATTCATCAGTCATTCTATGAATAAATCCTTTGAAAAAATGTGCTGAGATGCTCAATGTGATGCACAGTGATATGCAACTCAATTCAGACTATGTCTTCCACTTAGTTCGGAGGAGGTGAAATGTTTATAGGGACAAGCCATCTAATGGTTAAGATTTCAGGTTTTGTTGTCACAGGAATTGTAATCAAATGTGTGTTTAGATGTTTACTTTCTATGTGATCATAGGCAAGCTGTATAACTCTCTGAGTCTCAGTTTCCTCATCTGTCAAATGGAGACAATAAGTAATACCTATGTCTGTGGTTGCGATAGGGATTAAATGGGATAATGTGTATTAGGTGTTAACAAAGTCCCCAGTACACAGTAAATGCTTCAACAAATGTTAGGTATTTTAAAAAATTATTTATAATCTAGGAAACAAGACAGAGTGGAAGGTATTTTCAATAATGTAATTAAAATGGTGTTATCTATGTGCTGCAGGTGCTAAACACAATGATTTTCTGGACGATGATTTTCTGGACTCTAAAGGATGCTTTGCCAACACAACATCCTCTGGTAGAAGGGTCAGCTCCTCATCCTCTCGTGAAACAAGGCAAAGTGTCAGTGAGCCTCCAGGCCTCCCCAGAGTATCTGCTCACCTAGGGTTAGTAAGGGTCTTGGGAGGGGCTGTCACTGTTGGGGTACATTCTGACCAAGAAGTCAACAGTCTGAGAGGTAGCACAATATGCTTGGCAAGAGCATGGATTCTGGAGCTAGACTGTCTGGGTTCAAATCCAAGTTCTTTGACTTAGAATCTGTGTGAACTTGAGTACATTATTTCACCTCCCTGAGCCTCAGTTTTCTTATCTGCAAAATGGTGATAATACTTTAGAGGATTGTTGTGAGGATTAGAAGAGTTAACACATGTAAAGTGACTAGAGGAATCACAGGCTGGTCGTGGTGGCTGATGCCCGTAATCCCAGCACTTTGGAAGGCTGAGGCAGGAGGACTGGTTGAGCCCAGGAATATCAGACCAGTCTGGGAAACATAGTGAGACCTAGTCTCTGCAAAAAAAGTAAAAAATTAGCCAGGTATGGTGGCGTAGCCTGTAGTACCAGCTACTTGGGAGGCTGAGGCAGAAGGATCACCTGAGCCCAGAAGGTCAAGGCTGTAGTGAACCATGATCGTGCCACTGCACTCTAGCCTGGGTGATAGAGTGAGATCCTGACTCGAAAAGAAAAGAAAAGAAAAAAAAAGTCTCCTCTGACACACAGTGAGTAAGTGCTTGCTATTATGAAATTCAGAAATAGGAGAAACGAAGTCATATATTTTTGGAATACATGCATACACTCATAGGAGGTAGAACTTAAAGAAAAGCAAATAAGTGATTATCCTAAGAGTCACAGTTAGGATAGTGGTTACCTCCCCGGGAAAAGGGAAGTAGGATAAGGGAAGTGGTTTCTGGGGAGTGGGATAAGGAAAGACTGGCAATGTTTTGTTTCTTGGCCTGGATATTGGCTTTATAATAATAATAATTATTATTATTTGAGTTGGAGTCTTACTCTGTTGCCCAGGCTGGAATACAGTGGCCACACTCACCGCCACTGCAGCCTCGACCTGCTAGGCTCAGGCAATCCTGTCGCCTCTGCCTCCCAAAGTGCTGGAATTACAGGCACGAGCCATTAAAATGTATTTATATTTTATGTACTTTTCTCTGTTTATAATTCTTTTACACTAAACATGTTTTGAAAATCTCTTCCTAGCAATTTTTGTTATAATGAAAGTAACAAGTTCGTTGCAGAAAATGTGAAAAAAGAAAATATTAAAAATGAAAGTCAAAATAATTTCATATATCAGAGAATAAATGTTAACATTTTGATATCCATTTTTATATGTATAAGAACTTTTTCTCATGCATGCAAATATATATTTATTTTATATAATTAAAATCTTATTATACTACTCTTTTATAAAGCCTGCTTTTTAAAAAGATTTATTAAAGATTTTACTTTTTTTTGAGTTGGGAATCTCACTCTGTCACCCAGGGTGGAGTGCAGTGGCACGATCATGGCACACTGCAGCCTCAACCTTCTGGACTCAGGTGATCCTTCTGCCTCAGCCTTCTGAGTAGCTGGGACTACAGACATGTGCCAGCATGCCCAGATAATTTTTTTTGAATTTTTGTAGAGACAAGGTCTTGCTGCATTGCCCAGGCTGGTCTCAAATTCTTGGGTTGTTCAAGCAATCCTCTCGTCTCGGCCTCCTAAAGTGCTGAAATTACAGGCGTGAGCCACTATGCTCAGCTAAGATTTTACTTTTTTAGAGCAGTTTTAGGCTCACAGCAAAATTAAGAGAAAGGTACAGTTTCCATGTTCCCCCTTGCCCCACACACGCATAGCCTCCCCTACAATCAGCATCCTGCCCTAGAGTGGATAATTTGTTACAATGAATGAACCGGCACAGACACATGATCATCATTATCCAAAGTTCATAGTTTACATTAGAATGCCCTCTTGAACATGCTATGGACAACATTTGCCTATTGGACACATGTATAATGATATGTCCACCATTACAATATTACACTTGCTGTCTCCATAGTTTTTCCTTTTCCAGAATGACATATAGTTGGAATCATATCGTATATACCTTTTTCAGATTAGCTTCTTTCACTTAATTATGTGCATTTAAGTTTCCTTCATGTCTTTTCATGACTTGACACCTCATTTGTTTTTTGTGCTGAAAGATACTTCATTGTCTGGATGTACCAGTTTATGTACCCATTCACCTACTGAAAGACAGTTGTTCATTTTTTTTGTATTTTGTTTTTGAGTTGGAGTCTCACTCTGTCGCCCAGACTGGAGTGCAGTGACTGCTCCTGGCCACCGCAGCCTCGACCTGCTGGGCTCCAGCGATCCGTCCGCCTCAGCCTTCCAAGAAGCTGGAACTACAGGAGCGTGCTACCACGCCCGGCTAATTTTTTTGATTTATTGTAGAGATGAGGTCTCGCCAAGTTGGCTAGGCGGGTCTCGAACCTGCAGGCTCAGATAATTCACTCACCTCGGCCTCCCAAAGCACGGGATTACAGGCTGAGCCACCAAGCCAGGCTGAAAGACATCTTGTAAAACCTGCTTTTACACTAAACAATATGTGGAGAGAATTTTCTCATATCTTTGGGTATTTTTCAAGATTATGGCTTTCAGTGACTACATGCTGAAGTGTGAGACAAATAGACAACAATCCAACCAGTGTCCTAAAATCTTTTTTTTGAGTTGGAGTCTCACTCTGTCACCCAGACTGGAGTGCAGTGGCCGCTCCTGGCCACTGCAGCCTTGACCTGCTGGGCTCCGGCGATCCTTCTGCCTCAGCCTTCCGAGTAGCCGGAATTACAGGCACGCGTTACCACGCCCGTCTGATTTTTTGATTTATTGTAGAGATGAGGTCTCGCCAAGTTGCCCAGGCGGGTCTCAAACCCACGGGCTCAGGCAATCCACTAACCTCAGCCTTCCAAAAATCTTAAAGAGTTTGCTGTTGTAAATGGTGCTGTAATGAGTAACTCTGTACATTTGTCTTTTGCCTGTCTCTGGTTATATCATAGGAGTAAATTCCTAGAAGTAGAGTCAAAGGTAAGGGAAGTTGCTTAGATGATTCTTTCCATAATAAAAATCTGCTCCAAGTGGACTTGCTGCCCCCAGCACTAGACATGGAAGGAGCTGGCATCATTCTTAAGCTCTGCCTTTTTGGGTCTCTGCAACAGATGTATATCATTATTGGTAGCACACCCCTCCCCACAATAGTATTGGAGAGGAAAGAGCCCAGATGGTCAAGTTCACATTCTGCAGGATGGGAAATTGGGTGATCAATGCCAGTTCTGCCTGCCTGCCTGCCTGCCTTCCTTCCGTCCTTCCTTCCTTCTTTCCTTCCTTCCCTCCCTCCTTCTGAGTTGGAGGTCTCACTCTGTTGCTCAGGCTGGAGTACAGTGGCATGCTCACAGCCACTGCAGCCTCAACCTGCTGGGCTCAGGCTATTTTTCCACCTCAGCCTTCCAAGTAGTTGGGACTACAAGCATGCACCACCACCCCTGGCTAATTTTTTTTATTTATTGTAGAGATGAAGGCTGGCCATGTTACCCAGGTTGGTCTCAAACTCCTGAGCTCAGGCAATCCTTTCACCTTGGCCTCTCAAAGTGCTGAGATTACAAGCGTGGGCCACTGCTTCCAGCCAGCATTTCTAATTCCCACATAAATAATTCTTGTTATTTCTCGTGATGCCTGGGATAAAAAGGACCTAATTTAGTCAGAGCATGTTTACCCAAATCTAAAACTCTAGCCTAGGCTTAGCCCCAAGCTTCAGGCTGATATATTTAACTGCTTCTTAGATATCTCCATCGGGATATCCTACAGTCCCCTCAAACTCAACATGCCTTGACTGAATTTATCCTCACCCCTCCCCACAAACTCAATCCTCCTCCTGTATCCCTTGTCTCACTTGACAGTCTCAGTGTTCATGCAGTCCCAAAGGTGTAGACATGGGTCATAATTGTCTCCTCCCATTCATCCCATTGGGAATCAAGCCCTAAAATAGCTTGTAAGCCTACCTCTTCTACTGCATCTATATTACCACAGTTCCACTCTAGGCTCTGATCATCTCTTGCCTGGACCATTGTAAAATTCTCTGTGTTAGTTGCCTATTGCTAGATAAAGTTCACCCAATACAACAAACATTTATTGTCTCACATTTTCTGTGAGTCACAAGTCTGAGTGTGACCTAGACAGGTGCCTCTGGCACAAGGTCACAAGATTGCAGTCAAGGTGTTGGCCAGAGATATGGGCTCATCTGAAGGCTCAACTGGGAGATGGTCCACTTCCAAGCTCACTGACATGGTTGGTGGCAGGATTAGTTCCTCACAAGCTGTTAGTACTGAGCTCAGCTTCCCACTGTCTGTTGCTCAGAGTCTTCCCTCTGTTCCTCTCTCTACTTAGGGCATCTCACAGCATGGCAGCTGGCTCTCCTCCCAAGCAAGCAGGAGTGTACACAAGACGAAGACATAGTCTCTTTGTAACCTTATCTTAGAAGTGACATCCCATCAATTTTGCTGTATTCTGTTAGAAGTAAGTCACTAGGTCCAGTCCATACTCAAGAGAAGGAGCTCTCAGATAGGAATAGTCCATACTCAAGAGAAGGAGCTCACAGATAGGAATAAATACCAAAAGGCAGGGGTTATTAGTGGCCATGTCAGAGGTCACCTACCACACTCTCCCAAAAGGACTCCCTGACTCAAGTCTTATGTTTTTCAAGTCCATTCCTCACAGCTTCCAGAGTTGTCTAAAACAGAAATCTGACCATATGTGACAATGTCCTTGCATACTATTATTTAGGGACATTCCATTATAGTGTGTGATAAAGAAGAGTCCACAGCCCCTTCCATGAACTGCAAGTTCTCTAGATCTGTCTTTCTTCTTTTCTGCAGACTTATCTCTTATACTTCTGCCACAACCACATCAAATGTCTTCATTTCCTGCTGTTTCTTCCTCCTATGCTCATGTTGCCTCCCTTGCCTAAAGTGGTGGCCCCCCTGATGTTCTTGCTTGTGGCACATATTGTGGGAGCTGCTCAGCTCCCAATGACTTCCCTAGTGGCCTCATCCTGCTGTCCCCCTTTTTCTGGGATAACTGTTTTCCCCTTCCCTACTCTCTTTTTTTTTTTAAGTCGAAATCTCACTCTGTCACCCAGGCTGGAATGCAGTGACACAATCCTTGCTCACCACAGCCTTGACTTCTCGGGCTCAGGCGACCCTTTCGTCTCAGCTTCCTGATTAGCTGTGACTACAGGTATGCACCACCAGGCCTAGCTAATTTTTTGACTTTTTTATTTGTAGAGATGAGCTTTCACTATATTGCCCAGGCTGGTCTCAAACTCCTGGGCTTGAGCAATCCTCCCACCTCAGCTTCCAGATTAGCTGTGACTACAGGTATGCACCACCAAGCCCAGCTAATTTTTAAATTTTTTGTAGGGACGCGGTCTCACTATGTTGGCTAGGCTGGTCTCAAGCTCCTTGGCTCAAG
>CAUYQG010049911.1:0-26010 GCA_963574415.1 Tarsius wallacei | reverse complement strand
ATTTGTTGTCTTGCAGAGGTTCTCTAAATTTCTTGTGTTTGAATTTTTCATCACTGTTTAGATGGGGGAAGTTTTCTTGAATGATCTCATGAAAGGCTTGTTCCAGTGTGTTCTCTGTCTCTCTTTCTGCCTCAGGAAGGTCAATCACTTTTAGGTTCGGTCTCTTGAAGTAATTGCTCATCTCTTGAAGGTTTTGTTCTGCCTTTTTGAGCTTGTTTTCTGTGTTTTAAACAGTTTGGATTAGTTCTATATTTTGGTCCTCAAGCTCTGAGATTCTTTCTTCTGCTTGGGTGAGTCTGCTTTCCATGCTTATCAGTTTGTTGTTTATTTCATTCACAGTATTCTTTATTGCTGTTATCTCAGTTATCAGCTCCTTCCTAGTTTCTTCTTGACTCTCCTCAATTCTTTTTAGTCACTTCATTAATGTCTTGATGTCTACAAATCTAGATTTGTAGTTTGAGACCAGTCATTCTGGGGGCTCTTTATTGTTTGCATTCCAAAGTCAGTTTTCTCAGTGTCTGCCCTCCGAGGGGTCTGGGATAGACCCGTATTCTTCTTTTGGTTTTTCTTCATTTGTATAGATATCTCTCTCTCTCCTTTCCTACCCCTTCTTTAATTCTGTTTTTCAGGGAAGGTGGGGTTGCTTTTGCTTCGCTTGTGCAATCTCCTGTTCTTTCTTATGAGGGTCCTCTGGCTTTGTTCACTTTTGAGGTTGGAGTGTGGGCTGCGGGCTGTACTTTGTGCGGTTTTGAGGTTTAATTGAGGGGGAAGCTGTGATTCAGAATCTACATGCTGATTCCAGTATCCACCAACTGGTGTATGAGCCCACTGGAACCTATTTCCCACGTCTTACAATCTTTCTGTGCAGTGGAATGTAGGTTTGGTCCCTTGGGAACTGAGGTGGAGGCTGCTGGTAGGTGGATGGGGCAATGCAAGTCTCTGCCTGGAGAATGGCCGAGGTGGCAGTTTCACTTTCACGGCTCCTTTCTCTCCGCTCGTTTGGGTCCCTGGGCAATCCACTATGATGGACTGTGGTGGCATGGGAGGCACCGGAGATCAGCTGCACAGCTGGGCATTGTGTCCGGGGCACTACCAGCGGGCTGGGGTGGAGGGGGGTCGGGAGTTCCCTCCTCTGGAGCTGAGAGCCTCCAATCAGCAAGTCCTAATGATATGCTGTTCCTTTACCCAGAGCTCCAGAGCTCCAGAGCTCCAAAACTCCAAAGGGCAGGCGGTGAGCAGTGAAAATGGCTCTGGATCACTCACAGCGTATTTCAGCCAGAAATGGAATTGGTTTCTCTTAGGGGCAGGTGCCCAGAGCCTCCCTGGGTGACCAGTGGCTTGATCTTGGTGAGACAGTGTAGCCAGGGAGGGAGCCAAGACTCGGGACTTTGCGCATGCGCGAGGCAGCAGCCGGGCCGCAATGTCTGGCCCTGCGTGGGACCGAGGGTCCCCGGGCCTCGGACCAATGTGGCTGGTGGTGGGCAGGGGGTGGGGGAAGGAAAGCAAGAGTCTTTTTGGGAACTCACGTTCGGAGAATCTCACAATTCCACCTATGCTGTCGCCATCTTACCAGAACCTCTCTTTCTATTTCTTAAAGATTTTTTTTTTAATCTTAAAATGTATTTTGTCTGGTATTAGTATATCCACTGAAACTCCTTTATGGCCACTGTTTGCATGGGATATATATATATCCCATTATATATATATAATTTTTATTTTTATTTTGTTTTATTTTATTTTGAGTCAGAGTCTCATTCTGTCACCCATACTGGAGTTCATTGACATGATCACAGCTCACCACAGCCTCGACCCCTTGGGCTCAGATGATCCTTCTACCTCAGCCTCTCAAGCAACTGGGACTACAGGTGTGAGCCACCATGCCTGGCTAATTGTTTATTTATTTATTTTTTGTAGAGACAAGGTCTCGCTATGTTGCCTAGGCTGAACTTGAACTCCTGGCCTCAAGCAATTCTTCTGTCTCAGTCTTCCAAAGTGCTGGGATTACAGGCATGAACCACCATGCCTGGCCTTCCTCCCCCACCCCATCTTTTAACTTTTAACTTATTTGTTTATTGTGACTGCCTAGCTGTTTTCTTAGTTAGAGTAGCCAAAAAGGAGGCCATATTTCCTAGGGCATCCTAATTTATTGGCATATGAGTTTCTTTTACCTAAGATTGTTTAAAATCTATGAAGATTTCATATCTCCCATTGAAGCATGTGTGCCTAGTAGCCTTTAGTGTTCTATATTTGGTGTTAAGAGAAGGGACATCTTATATTAACTTATAAACTATCTCCTTGTTTTTAATCTGTGTCTTCTTCTTTGATGTCTCCAAGTCCCTGGGCTTTTAAGGGGTCTATAGGATAAAAATGACTCTCATAGTATCTATATCTCTCTATTTGACCACTTAATGCTGAAGAACACTCCGTTAAATCTAATTCTTTCATCCTTCTTTCTTTTCTACCAGTCTCTCTCTCTCTCTCTCTCTCTCTCTCTCTTTCCCCTCCCCTCCCACCTCCCTCTCTCCCTCCATCCCTCCCTCTCTTTCTCCCTCCCTATCTTTCTCTCTTGTGTGTATGTTTTTAGTATTAATTCTACTATTTGAGTGAGATATCAGGAGGGAAGTTTTCATTGCTTAAGGCTATTTTACCATCTCTCTCCGAGAGTCATCAATTGTTGAAGCATATGTTCTCAAATAGAAGTTGTTCTCTACAACTTCAATAAATCCTAATTAAGGTTCTGCCATCCACCACAGTTTTCACGTTTGAGAAGAAGTGTCCAAAACTTTTTTTCCATTTTTTGAAGGATTGGCAAACCGCCATCATAATTGCTAAAAGCAGAAAAGCTGTATTGATTGCTCATATTCTTTCCTATCTCAAAATTCTGCCTAAAAAAAGAAAAGGGGATAGCATTGCTCTCAGTGACCAATATTTAGACTTCCCTTAGGCATCAATTTTATGGTAAAATGTGAAATCTCAAGGAAGGTAGATTCTGATTTTATGAAACTTTTCAAATCAGGAAAAAAGAAGTTTTATGAGTCACTGGGAAAGGATAGAGTGTCCAGGAATGGTTGGTCAATGTATGTGCCATAACAAGTACAGAAAATTGCCTGTACCTGAGAAAGTTACCAAGAGCTATAGTTAATGTATTTATTTATCTGTCATTTCAGGTTCCCTGTTTTCTACTTCTTCTTTTAAACTGAAGATATTAGTTTTGGTCTAAGGAAGAGAAATGAAGCATACTTTAGTTTCCTTTACTCAGCTAGCTAGAGAGCTAGACTCATGAATATACATCTAGTTTCTTGCTGGAAAACAGAACAGAAAATGGTTTTTAAAAATACAAGTGGTATCTCTTTTCTTCATTCTCCTCCTATGAAGACGTAGGAAGAACAAGGTTAGGAAACATTATCTAAATAAAGCAGATACTTTATCTAACCTTGCCTTTTCTACATACATGGTGGCCTTCCAAGGATATGGTACTTATATTCTTGTTGAATTTTCTCTGCTTTTGATAGAACATGTGACAATGAACATTTGACAATTAGTTATGTAATTTTTTTGATGAAGCAAGTTGCCATATTTCACTTTACAATGAAGTTTTAAATATAACCTAAACAGAAAGATTTTTGTTTTGAGTTGGGGTCTCCCTTTGTTATTCAGGTTGGAGTACAGTTGTACAACCATGGCTCACTGCATCCTTGACTTCCTGGGCTCAGGCAATCCAGTTGCCTCCACTTTCTGAGTAGCTGGGAACTATGGCACATGCCACCACAACTGGTTAATTTTTTGATTTTTTTTTTTTTTTTTTAGACTTGCTATGTTGCCTAAGCTGGTCTCAAACTCCTGGGCTCAAGCAATCCTCCTGCTTAGCCTCCCAAAGTGCTAGGATTACAGGCATGAGCCACCAACCCTGGACAGAATATGAAAACTTTTAGAAGAAATAAAACTAAACTTCAAAATGTTTAAATATCTGAATGCAGTAACTATATAAAGTTGTATAGCGATCTCCCCCTACCTCACTCCTTAGGGTTTTTAAATACATATATCATAAGTATTCTTCTTTGTTATTATTTATTTTGAAAATGACTATTTACAGTATAATTTTAGTGGTTGAGTATACTGTAGTCCCCTTAACCTATTTTTTATTGTTTGAGGTGAAAGTTATTTAATTTTCACTCTAATTAATGCTGTGATGAACATCTCTTTCCATAATAATTTGCTCATATTTAGAACTATTTTCTCAGGATAAACCTTAGGAGCAGGAGGAAGTTATACTCTAAGTTTTCTTGATGCATAAACCAAGATGCAAAAATGTTATATTAATTTCACATCTATAAGGAATATTTAATGCCTTTACAGCATCACTTTGCTCTGTGAACTGATGCCATTATTCCATCACTGCCAAGTAATCAGCACAACTATTCTCTAAATGAATAACTCACTAGAATCTACCTGCCATATTCTGAACTCAGACTCTCTCTTCACCTTTCACCATCCAAAGAATCATCCAGGTAGCTCTCTGCTCAGTCAATTCAGAGAAAGATGAATTAGACAGATTGGATTGGTCTTAATACTACCCGTGGGCTTTAAGTACTTATTTCATCCAGTGACTTTTTCTAGCTACAGTCTTATTTACTTCTTCCCCATTCACCAAGTTTCTTAAAGCGTTGTATACATCTTATGTCTCCACTTATCTCCTCCACTACCATTGGGCTACAGCCCATACTTCCTCCCTTTCTTCCAAAACTGCTTCCCCTAAGGTTGCCAGCGACTGTTACTCTGTTATTGTTATCCTTTTACTTGACTTTTGACCGCTTCTGCCTTAAACGACATAACCATGACCCAGTTGGCTAAGTCAGAAATATAGGAGTCATTTATGTTGTTTCTTTCCCTTTTATCTAATCTGTTATTAATTATTATTATACCTCTTAAATATCTATCCCATTGGCCCTCTTTTCTCCATTCTTAAGTTTTCTTCCTTAGATCAGGGCCCCTGGATTCTTGCAATAGCCTTCAGCAGGTCCCCCTCTTGCCCTCCTCCTCCATTTATTTCCATAACATAACCAGAGTAATGTTCTAAAACTATGGTTCTTAAAGTATGACCCCCAGACAAGCATCACTGGCATCATCTGGCAAGAAGGGTGGGGCTCAGCAATCGATGTTTTAATAAACCCTCCAGCTCATTCTAATACCTGTTAACGTTTCAGAACTGCTATTTCAAAATACCATATTTTAGTTACTTAAAGACCTTGATAGAAACTGGACAGAGTTTAGCTGGGTCTTCTGCATTGGGGCGTTGGGTCTCTTATATGTTGCATAAAAGGTGCTGACTGGATTACGGTCAGCTTAGAGCTTGATTAGGGAAAGAGCCACCTTCTAGTTCATGTGGTTCTTTGCAGGATTCAGTTCCTCATGGGATATTAGGCTGAAGGACTTAGTTCATCAACGGATGTTGGCTAGAGGCCACCCTCAGTTCACTGTCATGTGGGCCTCTCCAATATGGCAGTTTACTTAATCAAACTGCAAGCTGAGAAGGAAATAGAGTCTGCTAGCAAAATAAAGTTGCAATAATTTGTAACGTAATAATAGAATTGACATCCCCAAATTTTGCAGTATTATATCCATTAGCAGCAAGTCCCTAGGTATAGCCCACACTCAGAGGAGGGTATTATACAAGGGGATAAATACCAGAAAGCAAGAAGCTCTGGGTATCATATCAGAAGTTGCCTACCACCCCGTGGCAGTAGATGTGGGACAGAAGGGGAGATCAGAGGGACATAACAAAGCCAAAGTTTATGAGAGATAAGAGAGACCAAATATAAGCTTTTGACATAAGAATCCTTATCAAAAGGTAGAGGCAAGTCTTAAGGACTAGATCAGACAGCAGATTGGGAATATTCCTGGAGTCTACTTTTCTGAGTTCTGAGTATTCTCAATTCACCATGAACAGCAATGCTTACGTATATCAGATAGACCTGAAAGTACAAAAACTACTCCTTATCTGAGGATAATTGATACTGGAAAAAAGCTACTTAAAATGAATTTTAATAAAATATAAACTATACTTTATAGTAAGTAGTGACATTTAAAAATTTAATAAGCTTGATGGTTTTATTTTTTAAAGCATGAAACAAAAAAATTTTTAAAATAAACTAATTTCATTTTCAGCAAATTTGGGCTGGAAATTAAAAGTTTGTATAAATCAAAGAAGGACTTGATATTTTTGGAGTAATGTTTCTAACAAAATAGTATGAAGCAATATATGACATTTCACTTTGGTTTTGCAAGATGCTCATAAAATAAGTCAGTTTTGTAAAATTATTAGAGGGAGTTATTGTTTTAACTTTCTGACATTTAATGTAAACATTTTTATTTGAAGCATGAATCCTCAAGTTCTGTTTCTGATATGGCTGAATGAGTTCTTATTAGATCTGAACTGTTTATAGACAACAACAATAAACTCTGGCACTGAAGTGTGAACAAAACCAGGAGGAAATCATAGGGTAGTCAACACTTGGAAGAAGGGATAGCACAGGGTGACTTACCCATTTTCAAGGCTTTAAGCCCACAAGAGGGAAACAGTTGGTATGTGGTATAGCTAAAATTCAAATTTAAAGCTTGAACTATTTTTTGCACTGCGTTACCAGATGATAGACTTTAGGGAATCCACAGAGAATATAAAGTGAGGAGGGAATTCCAGAGAAGCTGAAGTTCTATGCACAATCTCTAGGTGAGCCCTGAACCACATATGTGAAGAACAAGTTCCCGTTAAGGCAAAATAAATGAAATGAGAGTTGAGCTGTCACACAAAAGATGGAATTTAAAGTCTGAAAACAACCTAATTGTCAATTAAAACAAACAAATGTAACAGTCTTCATCTTCAGAGGAAAATAACATAATATAGAGTCTCCACAATTTAACATTCACAATGTCTAAAATACAACCCAAAAATATTCAACATATTAAGAAAAGGAAAATGTAAATCATTCTTAAAAGAAGAGTCAATCAATGGAAACCAGACCCCAAATGGCCCAAATTTAAAATTAGCAGACAAGAATTTTAGAGTGATTATTCCAACTATACACAAGATGTAAAGGCAAATCAAATATTCTTGTAGTGAACTGAAAAGTAGAAAATCTCATAAAAGAAATATAAACAATTGAAAAACCAAATAAAAATTCCAGAACTAAAAAATATATTCTAAAATAAAAAAATTCATTGGATGGGCATAATAGGAGAAAGAAGATGGCAAATGAGAATTATTAAACTTGAATGTAGAACAATAGAAATTATCCAATCTAAAGAACACTAAAAAAATTTTAAAATAATAAATAGAGCCTCAGGCACTTGTGGGACAAAAACAAAAAGCTTAATATATGTGGAATCGGAGTTCAAGAAGGATAGGAAGATAGAATGAAGCTTGGAAATTATTTGAAAAAATAATGACTGAAAAATTCCCTAACTTGGTTAAAGTCATGACTTCTCATATTCAAGAATCTCAGCAAACCTAAACAGGATTAAAAATCTATAATTGTTCATTTCCTTTTCTTTTGTTAACCAGTCCAATTCTAGAAAATTCTTATTTGTTAACAGCTTTGGATGCAATTGGAACAGTTTCCATCATCACTTCCATTGGCATCATGATATCTTTCATTTGCAAAATTTGAAATTTCAGTTTGCAATTAATAGGTACTTTATTTACACTGTATTGTGGGATATTTTTAATACCCAGTGAAAAAATGACCTACAAATATGTCAGCATGATATGAGATGTTAGTGGTAAGTTTTTGTGTGGGATCAAATTTTATGTAAGAAAGTCTTAGTGGCTATGTTATTTTTATGATGACTCTTGCTTACCTATGTCATCAAGCATCTGCTAGGAGGCATAAATGCTCAGATGACAAAAACCCACTGAACTCGGCTGAGCTGGATTTTCTCTATTATCCTTCCACCAGAGGCCTTGAGCCTATCAAAAAACATATTGGCAACTCACAGAGCTTTACAGAAAAACAATAAATTATTGTTTGCTGATTGGCTTTATGGTAGGAGCCTAATAAAAAAAAAATGCTTTCCAATCTATGTAGGGTCAGAAAAAAGGAGGAAGAAAAGTATTAATTAACAGAAGTCTGTTAAACTGGAAATATGATTTTTATATCACTAATAAGATGGAGGTGGGCTAATTTAAATGCAGATAGTTGTTAGACTCTAATATATTAAACTAATCGATTCCCTTACAATTATAAATGTACTTATATTCTTTATTTTATAATTAAAATATATGTATCGTAAATATATATATATATTTTTTTCCTTCTTCCTTGAGTTGGAGTCTTACTCCATCGTCCAGGTTAGAGTGCAGTGGCATGCTCATGGCCACCCCAACGTTGATCTGCTGGGCTCTGGTGATCCTTCCACCTCAACATTCCAAGTAGCCGGAACTACAGGCATGTGCTACTATGCCCGGCTAATTTTTGATATATTGTAGAGACGAGGTCTCGCTAAGTTGCCCAGGCTGGTCTTGAAACCGAGGGCTCGGGCGATCCACTCGCCTTGGCCTCCCAAAGTGCTGGGATTACAGGCTGAGCCACCAAGCCCGGCCGTCAACATATATTTTAAGTAACGTTATATAAATGGCAAACTTAGCATATTTAGTGAAATATTTTTAATTTTCTGTTGACTTTATAGCATCTAACACCCAGAATCTCTATATTAAATGTGTTTCTGAAGCCAGTGACTCTTCTTCCTGTTTTGTAAGAACAGTAAATGAAGCCTGTAGTCCAGTTAGTTATGACAGGTAGTTAACTCACATGAGAGGTTTTCAAGAGCTTTCTTGATGAATAAACTACATTTAAATTGCAGTAATCCTCTGAGCTCTTCTTTATTTACCTTTCACCAAGTTTAAAGCACCATCATAATTAATCTGCCTCAAAAATGTACCTTTTTCTTCAGCTGCAAAATGCTTTCAGATTGTATAACATGAAGCTGTTTTCTTGACTCACGAGAGTACATAAGGTAATGGGCATGTCACTCTCATGTGAGCTACACTGTAGGCCTTGAGTACTTTTTTGGCTTAAATAAACCTCATGTGAAATTATGGTTCCAAGTCCACTTTGGGAGTGCTGAAACTTAAGGGGGTTATCATAAAGAACACCATAAAGCTCTGCCTTGTAACTAGAGATCTAGTTCCATGAAGTATATATAAATTGATTAGGAGAATAAAATTTTCACATTAAACTTGGCCACAAAAATTTATTTTTGACTGTGACCCTTGTATTTAAAGACTTCAGACAAGACCAGATGTTTTTCATAGTTTATTTTAATTGTGCCTTGAAATGAAAGCATCTGTCCTCAAGTAAAGGAGACTACATTTGATACTAAAGTACATTTTCATAATTTTCTTATGTTGTTAAATTTTTGGAATTAAATCATGAACATAATCCGTCTATCTTCACAATCTAGTATTAAGATCATGTTAGGCTGATGACTAAGAATTAACTTTTTGAATAGGTGATGTATTACAGCGGTATAATATCACTCTAATGCTATGCATCTTTCAATTTTGTGTTTTCAATCAATCAGCAATTTATAACTTACATCAACATTGCCTATAACTTGTAGAGTAAGTCCATTGTTACCGAATTCCCAGGGTCCCAGAAGTATGCTTCAGCACCCAGCTTGTCTAGCTGCCTCTGCTACTTTTGGATATCATCTTCTTAATCCAAAGAGCAATATATGCCAATGATAGACATATGGTTACACAATGAAAGGGAAGTCACTTTCTGATGCCAGATATGCAGTTAACTAGTTCCTCTTCCCCAGAGGCAACCATTGTTCAGTTTCTTGCATATTCTGTCTAGAAATGTTATGCTTATGTGAATGTTAAACACATACACAGTACAAACATACTAGATGTACTGTTTTGTATCTTGCTTTTTAATTTAAAAATGAATCCTAGAAATTGTTCAATAATAACTTGAATATTATTATTATTTTTTTTGAAGTCTCTGTAGCCCAGGCTAGAGTACAGTGGCATGCTCACAGCCACTGCAGCCTCGACCTGCTGGGCTCCAGCAATCCTTCCGTCCCAGCCTTTCAGGTAGCTGGAACCACAGGCATGTGCCACCATGCCGGATGGTTGTTTTTTGATTTATTGTAGAGATGAAGTCTTGCCATGTTGCTCAGGCTGGTCTTGAGCCCCTGAGCTCAAGCAATCCTCTCACCTCCGCCTCCCAAAGGCTGGGATTACAGGCGTGAGTCACTGCACTGGGCCTATATTTTTAAACAAATATATTAATTAGAAAAACTTCTAGAATTGAAATTGCTGGATCAAAGGGTATGTGTATTTATAACTTTAAAAAACTTTTTATCTATTTGGAAATTATTTTGAAAGGAATTTTCTTCAACACTCTTGTTGACTAATAGATCGTTCTACACTGCTCCAAAAATAGCTTTTGTAATATACTAAATTCTCACCATTGGACTTCATTCTGTTCGATTAACTTATTTATTGAATTTTAAAATGACCATAGCTTTGAAATATATTTGAACATATGATTAGGCGAATTATCTATATTTGCATGTTTATTTTTGACCTAATCTTTAAAATTTATTTTTTTAATTAAAAAAATGCGGAATAGTTTTGTTTACATGGGAATCACAATTTATGGAGTGATTTTTGAAGATTTAAAGTCATTACAATATACAGCTTCACACAATATCAGGATATGCATATTATTTTAATTTGCCTTGTAATATTATTTTAATATCTTTGTTTTCCTTTATATGCTAAAATAAGGCTATCTCTGTTGCTTGATTTTACTAACTTTAAGCAATCCAGTAATAACCTGCCTTGCAAAATTAGAAATATGCTTACATTTCTTATAAGACACTCCTTCATTCTCTCAATATTTATAAGATTGTTTTAAAACATATTCATGATTTATAATATTTATATTTTTATTTTTTCTCTGCAATTTTCACATCTCTTATGTTTGAGTGGAATCAATTTAGTCTAGCACCCTTTAACTGTTATTTTTCAATTATGAATCTCCTCTTGTTTAAAAATTTATGCCATTTGCCTTTATTTGTGAAAGATAACTTGGCTAGGAATAAAATACCTACATCACCCTTTTGCCTTATGGACCCACTAAACTTGCTTCATAAAGTACCCCATCCCTACAGATAAATTAGTTGACTGATTGATTTTTGCGTGGGTGCTCATAGTAAGTTTTAAGTTCATTTTGAAATCTTGAAGTTGATTGTTTTATAGCAGTTTTGGAGAGGCCTTTTCACTCTTTTATTTTATAGAAGTTTTTTTCTCTTATATCTTTTAGCAAGCTTCTGTCTCCTTTGGTTTGCTTTCCTTTTCAGCAACACCAATTATGCCTATTTTGGAACTCTTTTGTCTGTCATATTCTTTCATTTTTTTCCTCTATTATCAGGAAAGTGTTTTCTCTTTTTCATTTTCTGTTGCTCAGTTTTCTTAATGTGGTTTTCCATATTTATGACTTTGTTTTCAATAGGTTCCATGCCCTTTTTGTGTACAAAATGATTAGAAAATGTAATGATAAATTTTAACTAACAAGAGGTTTGAAGTCAACAATTATTTTTCTTCTCTTTTCTTTTCTTTTTTTATTTCAACAACTGTGGGAGATACAAATCATTTCTGATCTGGGCTTTAGGGGTACCCACCACCCCCACCTGTGTACCTTGTATACAATGGGTGATTTTTTTTCCCTCTGCCCCTGCCCCCACCCCCTTCTGAATCTCCAATATCTATTACATCATTCTCTATGTCTTTGCATACCCTTAGTTTAGTTCCCACTTGCAAGAACATGCAGTGTTTGGTTTTCTGTTCTTGAGTTTACTTAGGATGATGTTCTCCAATTCCATCCAAGTTACTGCAAAAGACATTTCATTCTGGTTGATAGCTGAATAGTATTCCATAGTGTATATGTACCACATTTTCATTATCCATTGATCAATTGATGGGCATTAGGTTGATTCCGCATCTTTGCAATTGTAAATTGTGCTGCAATGAACATGCGGGAGCAGGTGTCTTTTTTATAATGACCTCTGTTCCTTAGGGTAGATAATTAGTAGTGGAATTGCTGGATCAAATAGTAGATATACTTTTAATTGTTTCAGAAATTTCCATACTGCTTTCCATAGAGGTTGTACCAATTTACACTCCCACCAAAAGCAAACAAGCGTTCCCTTTTCTTCACATTCTATTTTTTTTTCTCCAGCATCTATTTTTTTAAAACTTTTTAATAATGGCCATTCTGACTGGTGTAAGGTGGTGTTTCACTGTGGTTTTAATTTGCATTTCCCTGATGATGAGTAATGCTGAGCATTGTTTTCATTTACTTGTTGACCATTTGTATATCTTCTTTTGAGCGATGTCTATACATGTCATCTGCCCATTTTTTAATAAGGTCATTTGCTTTTTTCTTGATGATTTGCTTGAGTTCTTTGTAGATTCTGGATATTAGTCCTTTGTCAGATGCACAGTTTGAAAATATCTTCTCCCATACTGTAGGTTGCCGGTTTTCTCTGTTGATCATTTCTTTTTCTGTACAGAAGCTTTTTAGTTTAATTAAGTCTCAGTTGTTTATTTTTGTTTTAGCTGCATTTGCTTTTGGGGTTTTAGCCATAAATTCTTTGCCTAGGTCGATGTCCATGAGAGTTTTCCCAAGGTTTTCTTCTAGGATTTTTATGGTTTCAGGTCTGACATTTAAGTCTTTAATCCATTTTTAATTTTTGTATATGGTGAGAAATAGGGATGAAGTTTCATTTTTCTGCATATAGCTATCCAATTTTCCCAGCACCAATTGTTGAATACAATGTCCTTTTCCTGTATGTTTTTGTCTGCTTTGTTGAAGATCAGTTGGTTATAGGTATTTGGGTTTACTTCTGGATTCTCTATTCTGTTCCATTGGTCCATGCCTCTGCTCTTGTACCAGTACCATGATGTTTCGTTACTACAGCCTTTTAGTATAATTTGAAGTTAGGTAATGTAATGCCCTCAGCTTTGTTCTTTTGCTTAAGATTGTTTTAGTTATTCTGGTTCTTTTTTGGTTCCATATAAATTTTAAGATTTTTCTTCTAATTCTATGAAAAATGGCATTGGTAGTTTGATAGGGATTACACGAATCTGTAAATTACTTTGGGTAATATGGTGATTTTAACAATGCTGATTTTTCCAGTACTTGAGCATGGAATGTTTCTCTATTTGTGCCCTCTATCATTTTTTCATCATAGTTTTGTAGTTATCTTTGTAGGGATTTTCACCTACCTGGTTACATACCCCTAGGTATTTCAGCTTTTTGTCTGCTATTGTTAATGGAATGAAGTTCTTGACTTAATTCTCAGCTTGGTTGTTACTGGTGTATAGTAGTGTTACTGATTTGTATGTATTGATTTTGTTTTCTGAAACTTTATGAATTCATTTATCAAGCCCAGGAATCTTTTGGAGGGCTCTTTAGGAGTCTCTAGGTATGAGTCCATATTGTTGGCATATAGAGATAGTTTGATTTCTTCTTTTCCAATTTAGATACCCTTTTTTTTCTTTTTTTTTTTGAGTTGGAGTCTCACTCTGTTGCCCAGACTGGAGTGCAGTGGCCGCTCCCGGCCACCGCAGCCTCGACCTGCTGGGCTCCGGCGATCCTTCCGCCTCGGCCTTCCAAGTAGCTGGAACTACAGGCACGCGCTACCACACCCGGCTGATTTTTTATTTATTGTAGAGATGAGGTCTCGCCAAGTTGCCCAGGCGGGTCTCGAACCCGCGGGCTCGGGCAATCCACTCACCTCAGCCTCCCAAGGCGTGAGATTACAGGCTGAGCCACCGAGCCCGGCTTAGATACCCTTTTTAATTTTATTTTTTTTTTTTGCCTAATTGCTCTGGTTATGACTTCCAGTACTATGTTGAACAATAGTAGTGGAAGTGGATGTTCAACTTCTCTCCAGTGACTATGGGTTTGTCATATATGACTTTTATTATTTTGAGGAATGTCCCTTCCAAGCCTGTTTTGCTAAAGGTTTTTTTTTTTTTTTTAATCACAAAGTGATGCTGGGTTTTATCAAATGCTTTTTCTGCATCTATTGAAATGATCATATGATTATTTTTCTTAATTCTGTTTTTGTAGTAGATCATGTTTATTGACTTGTGCATATTGAATCAGCCTTGTATCCCTAGGATAAAACACACTTGGTCATGGTGTATTTTTTTTAATGTGCTGTTGAATTTAGTTTGTTAATATTTTGCTAAGGATTTTTACGTCAATGTTCATAAGGGTTATTAGTCTGTGGTTTCTTTTTTTTTGTTGTATTTTTTTCTGGCTTTGGTGTCAGAGGGATACTGGCCTCATAAAATGAGTTAGGAAGGATTTCCTCCTCTTCAATCTTGTGGAATAGCTTCAGTAAAATTGGTACCAGTTCTTCTTTGAAGGTCTGGTAGAATTCAGCTGTTGAGTCTATCGGGTCCTGGACTTTTTGTTTGTTTAGGAGACTTCTAATTATTGTTTCAATCTCGCTACTCGTTATTGGTTTGTTCAGGGTTTCTCTTTCTTCCTGATTCAAGGTTGGGGGCTGTATGTTTCCAAAAATTTATCCATTTCCTATAGATTGTGTAGTTTTTTGCATAGAGGTGTTCACAAGTTTCAGATGATCTTTTGAATTTTCATTGTATCAGTTGTTATGTCTCCATTTTCATATCTGTTGAGTTAATTTGAGTCTTTTCTTAATTAATCTAGCTAGTGGTCTATCAATTTTGTTTATCTTTTCAAAGAAATAACTTCTTTTTCGTTGATCCTTTGTATTGTTTATTTCAATTTCATTTAGTTCTGCTCTGATTTTTGTTTACTTTCTTCTCTAACTTTAGATTTGGTTTGTTCATGTTTTTCTAGTTCCTTGAGGTGAGATGTTAGTTGTTTACATGCAATCTTTCAGTCTTATTAATGTAGGCCTTACATGTAATTTTTCTTCTGAGCACAGTTTTGTATCTCCAAGGTTTTGATAACTTGTTTCATTGTTGTCATTTATCTTGAAGAATTAAAAAATTTCCATCATGATTACATTGTTGACTCGAGAATCATTTAGGAGCAGATTGTTTAATTTCCATATTTTTGTTTGGTTTTGTGAGCTCTTCTTTGAGTTAATTTCCAGTTTTATTCCACTGTAGTCTGAGAAGGTGCTTGATATGATTTAGATTGTTTTAAATTTATTGAGACTAGATTTGTGACCTATCTTGGAGAATGTTCCATGTGTTGATAAAAAAAAAATCTATTCTGTGGCTTTGGGATGGAATGTTCTGTAGATATCTGTTAGTTCCATTTGCTCTAGAGTCTGGTTTAACTCCAATTTTTTTGTTTACTTTCTGATTTGATGATCTGTCTATTGCTGTCAGTGGAGTGTTGAAGTCTTCCAACACTATTGTATTGCTGTCTCTCTCTTTTTTTTTTAGGTCTAGTAGAATTTGTTTTATAAAGCTGGTGGCTCTGGCATTTGGCATATATAATTGTTTTGTATTCTCACTGGATTGATCCATTTATATTACATAATAACCCATCTTTGTTTTTTTTTAACTTTTGTTAATTTAAGGTCTGTTTTATCTGATATGAAAATGACTACTCCTACTTGGTTTTGGTTTCATTTCTGTGGAATATTTTTTTCCATCCCTTTACCTTGAGTCTATAGAAATTTTTGTCAGTTAAATGGGTCTCTTAAAGGCAGCAGATATTTGGGTCATGTGTGTGATTTTGTTTTTGTTCTTAATCCATTATACCAGTCTGTATCTTTTGAGTGGGGCATTGAGAACATTTACATTCAGAGTTAATAATGATATGTAAGGTACTATTTTACTCATTATACTGGTTGTTATCCGATTGCTTTATTTATTTATTTCCTCTGTTGTGCTGGTGTTCCATAAGGTCTGTGAACTTTATGATTCCAGCATTTTTCTACTGGAGTATTTCGACCTTTTATTTCAGTAGTTAGAAGTCCTTTGAGTATATCTTGTGGAGCTGGTCTAGTGGTGACAAATTCCCTCAGCATTTGCTTGTCTGTGAAGGACTTCATTTCTCCTTCATTTATGAAACTTAGTTTTATGGGATACAAAATTTTTGATTGATTGTTATTTTATTTGAGGAGATTGAAGATGGTGCCCCAATTCCTTCTGACTTGTAGGGTTTCTTCTGAGGAGCCTGCTAATAGGTTTACCTTTATAAGTTATTTGATGCTTTTGGCTCACTGTTCTTAAATTCTTTTTTTTTTTTACATTATCTTTGCATAACCAGATAATTATATACCTTGGGGATGACCTTTTTGCAGTGAGTCTTCAGGGGGTTCTTTGGACTTGTTGTATCTGGATGTTTAGATCTCTGGCAGTGCTAGGAAAGTTTTTCTTCATTATTCCCTCAAATAGGTTTTCCAAACCTTTTGCTTTCTCTTCTTCCTCAGGAGAACTTATGATTCTTAGGTTTGGATGTTTTGTATAATCCCACATTTCTTGGAGACTGTGTTCTATTCTCTTGATTTTTTTTTTTTGTTTATTGTTGTTTGCTTGTGTTAATACAAAAGCTTGGTCTTCAAATTCTGAGATCCCTTTTTCTACTTATTCTAGTCCAGTGTTAAAACTTTCCACTGCATTTTGTATTTCCCTAAATGCTTCTTTCATTTTCAGAATTCCAGATGTTTGTGTGTTTCTTTCTCTTTGAAGAATTTTTCAAACATGTCTTGGATAATGTTTTTAATTTTTCATATTGATTTTCAAATTTCTCCTGAAATTTACTGATCAACTTTATAATCAATCTTTTGAATTCTATGTCTGGAATTTTAAAAATTTCATTTTGGTTAGGTTTCATTGCTGAAGAGTTGGTGTGGTCTTTTGGGGATGTTGAAGAACTCTGTCTTTTTATATTTTCAGAATTATTTTTCTGGTTCCTTCTCATTTGGGTAGACTATTTCTTCTTAATTGAGGTTGGCAGGGAGCTGATGTAGGTACTGTTGGGTTTCCTTGGTTATATATAGCCTTGGTGTGATGAGTTTCTCAATTGCTATCTGTGGCAGTACTGTGTTGGGTAACTGCACTGGCTTATGGAATCCTGAATGATGGGAGTGGCTTGGACAGTGGTGTTAGCTGGGGTTTGGGATCAGGCCTTTCCCAAAGCTGAGGTATTTTTTTCTGATGTGGTGGGCTGTACCTCTGACTTTGTGGAACAAAGCCAGCTGCAATGGCTTCTCCTTGGTGTACTCCCTTTTAAAATATTTGTAATGCTTCATTTATTTAAATAATAATTTTATTTTTCAGTTCATTTTATCAATTTTATAGAAAAGCCATTTTCTCCATGACTTTCATCTGCTTTTTAAGTATACTTTTTAGTGTAGATTTTCTGGCATAGAATTTGACTTTTCCCCCCTTGTAATATATATATTTTATACATATTTATAACTATATATAGTTACATAGTTATATATAGTTATAAATTTTATATATATATAGAGAGAGTCTTATAGTATCTCTTTACACATTTCATGCTGCTTTATTTCTAGTTATTATTAATCTTGGGAAAAAAAAGAGGTGGAATGAGGGACAGAACCTGGTTTATTTAGCAAAATAAAATAAAGTATGGTTCTTTGACATAAGAGCATTGAGGAAAGACAAAGAAACAAAAAACAAAAGGGAAAAATGATAAAACAGTAAAAATAGGTAGTGCAGGTAAAGCTCAAAAAAAAAAAACAAAAAAATAGGAGAAAAAATAAAAGCCCAACAGAAATCAGGACAACATTAGATGATACAAAGAATAGAATAGAAAGCACAAAAATATAGTCAATGATGAATAGAATAGGCTTGGACTGGTTATTTTATTTTATTGAAGATAAAATATTATCTTCAAAAAAGTCTTTCATGGAGCAAGACTGAGTGGGTTAATTGTCTTTGTAGGCTTTGTAAATTAAAGAAAAAACCTTTCTTTCATGGGTTAGATTCTGCTATTTTCTAGTGAAATATCTTTTTGGATCACATTGGGTGTTCCTATGTCACAGGATTTCTTATGTATTGATTTGTTCCTTTCTAATCTTACCAAGAACTGGTCACAGTCTTCCATCTCTCTTCTATCCTCTTACCCTAGTGGTTGGGTGGGTTTTTCTTTCAGTTAGGTTTTTTTCTTTCTCCATCTCCTTTGCTACAGTGTATTGTCAAATAGCTACAGAGATTCTCATGTACTTTGCTGTGCACCCAGACCTTGCCTTTGCAAGTAAGGAGTCGTTGATTTCACTCCTTATGTGGTGACCTCTCTGTCATCCTGGAGATCTGCATTGTCCTACTTTCAGTTTCTTCTGTCAATGGGCTGTAACACTCATTGTCCTTGGTAAACTTCTTGAAGTATTGTTCATCACTATAGCTGAATATGCACTTATATTTCATACTTATGATTTTTCTTTACATTGTAGTTTTGCAGGGTTTTTTTATTCAAAGAGGTGTGCCTAAGTTCTGTCCCTTTAAGTAGAAATCTTCACAGTGATCAGAGGAGAAAGCCATTCCTTTGGATGAAGCATGGCTCTCGCACTGTCAGTTTCCTTCGAGTATAGAGATACTGCATTAAAGATATGATGGCGCTTTAGGTCTGAATTTATTTTTATCTCATTTCTGAGGCTATGGAAAAGCAACAGGGAAGCATGAGTAGCAGCTCTTTATAAGGTGAAGAAACCCAAGAGTGAAGAAGTAATGCCTTGTTGTTTTAGGCACCGTCTCTGAGAGTGGTAGCCACTAATGTTGTTCTCCTAATGACTCTGCACTTCCTTGGTTCCTGAGACAATCCTGGCCAGGTAAGATTAAGATGCCAACAGTCCCAGATCCATTTGCTAATAAGACCTGAAGTTAGCAATGTTGCCCACAGGTCAAGTGTAAGCCTAAGGAGTTCAGGGGTCCTTCAAGTCACAGAAACACCTATTTAACTCAGTTTATGTCATTTGATTGGACCATACCCATCAAATTCTAGGTCTTCCACCAAACATCTTCTGAACATATGAATGCTTTGATTCCCTTCTAGAAATAGAGTCAGGCTTCCAACCTGCTTACTCATCTGGGGTCCTATTAATATGTTCCTGTCTTCACATGGCTTTCTCCTCTAAGTTTCCATCTTTTCTTTTTCTGTATATAAGACAGGTCACTGTCATTGGATTTAAGGTTCACCTGGCTAATTGGTATGATCTTAAGATCCTTAATTGCATTTGCACAGATCCTCTTCTCAAATAAGGTCACATTCACAGAATCTGGGTGGATTTATATTTTGGGGGCCACCACTCAACCCACTAGATATACAAAACACATATTGGATGACATTCTCATGTATGACACATGTATGCCACCTTAATAAGATGGCACACAAGAAAGTTGTAACTGAGATTTATGTGAAATTATCAGGGAGGTGCTATAACCACCTCTTGCTTGCCTATTGCTCTCTAATAATAACAGTGAATCGTGCAGTGGTGGTTGAAAACCAAGGGACAATTGTAAGGCCACCTAATGCCTGCCTTTGAATGTAGTTGATGTTGCAGGAGTTTTTAACTCCACTATTAGCTTAAATCAGCAACCTTGGGTTCTTGTCTCATGACAAAGAAGATTAAGGAATGTGAACACCAAACGGATAAATGAAAGAAGGAGTTTATTCAGCAAAAAATCTCTCTAGAAAAAGAGAGGAGGACCCAAATTCGGTAAACTCCATGCTAGGAGGATTTTTGTGTGTGTGTGTGGTTTATATCTTATCTTTTCTGAGGGCATTTCTCTCATTTACATCTCATCTGCCCCTTACTTCCTGAGACCAAATTCTTGTTGAGCATGAGGGTCCTTGACCAAAATTACTCCATCTTAAATATTACCCATAAGTACCACAGAAAAGCCCACTCAGGGGGGTAAAACCTCAATGCTAATGCTATGTTAATGATATTATAATAAGCCAAGGTCAAGTTAGGACATTTAGTTAAGTCACTGCACCTGTGTTTAAGCAGCAAAAAGTCCCTTTTAGCAGTACATTCTAGGTTGACAGGATGTTCTTAACCACACTAACCATATTTTCAGCCAACAATTATATAATGGGGGTGGTGCAGGGGGCGTTCCTGCAGGTGTTAAGTCTCCTCGAGACCCTCCCTCTCTGTCTGCCTAACCAGCTTTTGACTATATCCTCTCTCATTCCTCGCTCTGGAATGGCCCCTAACTACTCTTAGGGTAAAGGGGCGATGACTGCTCTGGCTTCTTCAAGCTGTGAGGGGGCGTTGTATACGTGGCAGTCAGGGATCCTCCAGAGTATGGTCTAACAGGCCTTAGAAGAAAAGTTCTGTTATGGGGATTCATCTGCACCACCATTTGGAGTTTGATGGATTCTAGGCATGAAGAAACAAACTTTACAAGAAAGTTTAATACACAGGGTCCAAAAGCAATGTCACAAAGATTGTTATTAGGGGCCCTAAAAAAGATAATAGCCATGTTATTGAAGGGAAGAGTATTAATTTGGACCACCATGAATTAGTGGCTTGCTGTGTGAGTGCTGCTGCTCACTCTTGAAGTCTACGAGCTGCATCCTGAACTATGCCTGATTTGTTAACAAAAAAGCAAAACTCTTTTTGAAGGTACAGTCATGTTCCCCTTTCTTGGCAGTTAATAGGTTAAGTGCTCTCTTGTTTTGAAATGCTACTTCTGTCAATGAGTTTATTTGTCTTTGGAGACTTGTTATGGATTTTTACATATCCTTTATAGTGTTAGAGAGGACTGCAGAAATCTGTTGGTAATATGTGATGGATGTAGCAATGCCTGCCACCCCTGTGCCTATGGCGGTTGAAATGCCTATTCCTGCTAACAGGGGTATGAGCCGAGTTGCTATTTTGAATCTGGTTAGAGATTAAGAGGGTGGAGCTGATAAAGGGACTTGGAGGGTTTGATTATTAGGTAGGATACTGATATGCGGTGTTTGGTATATTAGGGTACAGATGCCTGGCCAATTAGCAAGCAGGCAGAGATAGGAAGATGTACCACATAAGAAAAACACTCTGGAGTAGAAAGGCAAAAATCACAGGAGATATGTTTTAATATGTTGCCATTTTGGGAGGTATGTTTGGAAATAAAGGCGTATAGCATGCTTAGTGAATTGTGGAGAACGTTTCCAGGCCAATTCTTTTAGCTTTCCTAAGACAGTAATGGGTTCTATCAAAGGTTCTGTTGGAAATTTGAGATGTATATTTATGTTAGTTTGGGTCCAGGCAGTTAAGTTCAGTGGGATAACTGTGTAGCATTGTGTTTGGGCTGACATGCAAATTCAGCAGTTGGATATGTTTGTGTTGTTTAGAAATTGGTGTGTGAGATTAATGACAGGAATCCAGCTATTAAAGGATAAAGTAAATGAAAAAGTGATGTATATAGAGGCTATTATGAAAGTAAGGGACTAATGTTGAGGGTTATTAAACTTCATGATGTAATACTTCATGTAATACTTCCCAAAGCCAAACATAGGTTAGAAAGGAGTACCAATGGATAAGGTCAGAAGAGAAATTGCATAGGTTTTCCTATAGCCAAAGGTCAGCAATTATTGAGAGTAGTTTATTGCTGAAGGTAAGAGGATTGTTAGTTGGGTAAAGAGTAAGACAAGAGAGGATCATATGTAAAAATTCGTTGTCGGTAGGGTTTATTAGGTTAGGGAAGGAGGAAGGGTCATGAGGTATTGCAGTCTGGGGTTTTTCTATAAAAATGTCTTACAATGCAAACTAAAATGAATATAATGGTAGCTATTATTGGCAGAATTATAAAAGAGTATGTATAGATCTTTAAAACTTTCCCATGTTAAGGGAAGGATGTCACTTACCTTTTTATGATTTTTAATTTAAGTTCCCTGAGTTCCTCACAACAGTAGTTCGTAGATCCCTCTAGACTGGTGGAGGGGGTGACATTCTCAGGACTCCAAGGCTTTACTCTCACGTGATGAATACAAGAGTTTATTCTGGCAAACTTCACTGCTGATGGGGTGGAGAGAACAGTGTAGGGCCTCTCCCAATTTGGGCCTAAAGAAGGAGAGAGGGGGAAGAGCCTTCACCAGTACTAAGCCTCCTGAGTTTCATATATTATTTTACAACATACACATACCCTTTTTTTGACATGCATGGACCCACTATTTTTTGTGCTATATTTTCCTTCCTTTAAATAACCAACCATTTTATTGCAGGCTTTCCCATATATATATAATTATTCTCTGTTCTCTATATCCTTCCTTACCAAAAACATGGTTTTATACCAGCCGTCTTTACATTTTTTCCTTTTCTGACTTTTTTTCCTTCCATCTTTTTATATAATCTACATTTATATTTTGAATTGTCTTTAGTAACTTTAATTAAGTCTATTTGTATTCCAACATGGATGGCCAGGACCAAACAGTTGGCACCTGGGTTAATTAAGAAAGTAATTTGTGTTCCAACACCCTAATTTTCACTTGGGGTTTGTTAGGGTGATGGTAAGCTATGCCAGGCACTTTAGCTAATTCCCAGGCCTCTTCTGTGGTCATCATTTCTGAGTCAGGTGTTCCCTCCTTTCCAGAAGAAAGCATACCCACTTTTCAATGATTTTCTGACCTGTGCAGTGGATACAGTCCTGGAGATTTAGGCCTCTTTGGGGCAACTAGGCTTTTATTGTCCCTGCAGATTGTGCCCATGGAAACAGACACCATCCCCTTAGCAGGTTTACTCTAACCAGGTTTCTGATGGGTCATTGGAGTTTTGTCACTAATGGTGACTACCAATTGAGATGCCTTTTTTTGACCCTCTGGTTCTGCGGTCCTCCATGTTGGCACCCTGTTGTTTCTTTCTTTTTAAAGTCTCAGCTGAGAAAAAAACCTTAAAGGTTCTCTTTTAATTGGCTATGAAATTTTTGATCATTTCTCTGTTTGTAATGGTTTGGTATAAAACCCGTTACAGTGAACAGACCACGTGGATGTGAAATGATCTGTCCCTATTTAGTTTCAATTAAGAATAGGCAAATTCATTAAGACTCTTTATAAATTGCTAAATTATGGTTTCAGTTGTGAGGCGTGGACAATTAGGTGAGAGTGATCAGGTGCCACGCTATCATGCCACAGAGAGAGAGCACCTAGTATTTCATCTGTCCGGCAGGAGAAGTACTAGGCTTAGCAAAGTGTACTCAGATAGTAACTAGCATTCAAAGTTTAAAAACTTTAGTAAGCCTGACATAACAAACACTGGTGTTATCTAGCATTGATTTTTTTTTTTTTTTTAGCATTTAGTAAAGTTGGAAGATTTTATTAGCAGACTTGCAGGTTTGGTTTGGAAAAAGCAGATTAAAATAAGAACAGACTGTTTTTCAGGATTCATTAACATGTGATCCCTTTATTTTTGTTTGAGAGGGGGACTGATAGTCACAATCTAGATTTAATTTGAGAGATTTATCAGAAAAAGGAACATGGACTTTTATATGTGTGTATGTGTATATATATACATATTCTATCCACCTCCCTGAGGGGAGGCTGGTTGAGCCATGGTGAGAGCCTGTACATAAGGAACCTCAGACAATTTGCCCTTACATCTACAAAAAAGGTTTAATTGTAAGATTGTATTGTAATTGATATTTTTCTCTGGAGGCCAGGTTTTCCCTGTAATATGTAACCTGGCCATGCCTGGGTGCAAAATAATTTAAGGTTTTTTTTTTTCAGTGTTTGAGGATCAAAGGAGTCCCAGCGTGACAGGAGGCACTCTAGAGAAGTGCAAACTGTTGATGCAGATGGCCTATTGCCCAACAGAAATGAGAGAGAGGCAAAAGAAAAGCGTTCCTTACTTTTCCTCTCTCTGACCGACACGCAAGAGTGGGATCGAAAGAAGGGGAGCGTTCCCTCCACTCTCCCTGTCCTCAGATATTCATGGTTTCCCTATGGATGCCAGCATGACTTCCATCCATGCGTGTGTAGGGAGGACTTTGTTGACAGGATTCAGTTGTGACTACCTGCATGAACACCAATTCCCTGTCCCTGGTTGAGACTTCCTCTGAACCACCTAGATTGTGGGCCTTGTTGCCTTGTTGGGTCTTCCTATATGGAAATCGGAAAATTGCACTGGCATACTTGAATTTGAACTAGTGCACTCAGAGGGAGTGGTGTGGGTGCTGGAGAAAAGCATATGCATCTGTTCGTGCATGCATACCTGAGGGTGAGTGTGACTTGGACTAACTGTATGAGTAGCAACTCTAACACCAGTCTTTGCATGGGCATTCTCCTCCCTTCATTTTCTTGAAGAGTATCAGTGTATCGTTGGTTAGTTGCCAGTATCCACAAAAATGAGAAGGGTTAATTGCAAGTAGAACCCTCCTTTTCTATGTGACCATTCAAACTGAGGGCATAAAAAGTGTCTGAGGAAGGTATATGGATCTACTGAATCTTCTCCCAATGACCTTTGACATATTTGTATTTGTTATTTGGTGAGACATTGTTATGAAAGTATCTCTGTTCAACATATGATTTTTATAATTATAATTATATTTATAATTACAGATGGGATAGCCTCAACTGGAATTTAGGTTTTAATGAAGTGAGCAAATGGGCTACCTGAGTTTTGGTGGAAAAGGTTGATAGTATTCCAATAGGGAAAATCCATATTGCCTTAATAATTTATATCCTGAAAAGTCTCCTAAGCAGGTGAATAAAGCTTGAAAGGCTAAAGTGTATCTTTGAATCCAAATTTGCCTTAAACCAAAAATACAACCTTATATTTTTCGGGGTGAGGTGGTTTGGCTCCACAAAATTCTGTGCAAAAGGAGAAAATTAAGGACTGTGCTGGCCCATCCCCTTCACATTAGCAAAACTATGTTGGTCCCTGTTATAAAAGAATGTGATGGGGCCCTAATGTAATGGAGGAAAAAAACCTCCACTAGTTTTTTCCTCATGTCCCCGTTTTCAAAAAATGGCAAAAACAGCATTGCTCCTTGTCACATTCTTTATATCTAAAACACATCCTATCAAATACCAGCATTTCATCACATTGCATAAAACTTTTAAACATAGAATACAAAGAAGGAATAGGAACCATTACAGTGTTGAAGGAAGATAATGTGATAGGAAAGATTGGAAGTCCCTTGCCGATACCCTAACGGGTGGCTGGGAATGGGAATCGGTCTGAAAGCCTTCAGATAACACCAAGGTATAGCCTTGGCCAGAAATCTTCAATTACTCCCAAACTTAATCCAACCCCTATACAATGACTAGACATCTGTGAAAGGAAACTGGATGGGAACAGAGCCAACATTCCCAAAACCCAAGGGCAATGGGGGATTGACTAAGCCCTTTTCAGCAAGCTTGTCCTCTGTGATTTGTAGAAGGCAGCCACGCTATCTGCTTTTAAGTGACTGACAAAGGCCCGTGTTGGTTTTGAGAGAGAGGAAACTACTTTGAGGATGAGAAGCCTCAGAAATGAAAGTAAAGAGACATGTCCACTTTCACTTACCCTTCTGAATCCATCAACCCGAGTAATGGCACCAAAATGTCGCAGGAGTTTTTAACTTCACTGTGAGCTTAAACCATTGGATTCTTGTCCTACCACCAAGATGATTAAGGAATGCGGACACCAAAAGGATGAGTGAAAGGAGTTTACTAAATAACAAAGCTCTCTAGAAAAAGAGAGGGGCACCAAAATGGGTAAACCTGGTGTTAGGATTTTTTTTGTGGTTTTTATCTTATCTTTTCTGAGGGCGTTTCTCTCATTTACATCTTATCTGCCCCTTATTTCCTGAGACCCAATTCTTATCGCCCATAAGGGTCCTTGACCAAAGTTATTCCCCCTTGAATATTACCCATAAGTACCACAGAAAAGCCCACTCAGGGGGGTAAAACCTCAATGCTAATGCTATGTTAATGATATTAAAATAAGCCAAGGTCAAGTTAGGACATTTAGTTAAGCTACTGCACCTGCGTTTAAGCAGTAAAAAGTCCCTTTTAGCAGTACATCCTAGGTTGACAGGATGTTTTTAACCAC